>JADLZK010011125.1:0-126545 GCA_015847255.1 Hyparrhenia diplandra | reverse complement strand
GCATTTATTAATGTCGGACATTGTAATACGTTAAATACTAGCCTTTGCTTGTTCTAAGCGGCATATATTCGAATATACGTTGTACACCAAATCTTGTCTAGTCTAGACCCAGGTTGAATTCCTCGTTGGAGCGGATTTGTATGAGATTGATTTTTATCCTCTTGCCGGCTTTTCCGGGGTTCATAGATTTTCTAAGCCTATACTTCTACATATTAGTTCTTGACGCACACTTCGACAGAGGGCCTTGCGCTCTCCTGCGTGGAGGGATGAGACGGTGCAGACCGAAAGAGTAGAGGTGAGAGGAGGGCTTGACGACAGGATGCAGCCGTGGTTATTCCTACGTGGTTAGTTCTACAATGATGTTGCCTTTAGCCGCGCCCCGGCAGATGCAGAGACCTAGTAGGTAGTGGACAACAACGACGTTGCTGCGCTGACAACAACGGTTGTAAGTCCACAGTGTCTCGCATTCGGTGGCTCCGGCGCTAAGCCAACAACGACGTTTTGGCCGCAAGCATACGCAGTGGCATCTCAGTGTTTTGGAGGCATTATAAAATGACCACTGCCCTGCCGCCGCATTCAGAGGCACCTCTAGGAGGAGCAGCAGGGTCGCTCTGCAAGTGTAGGCGCCTCGCTGGTGCTTTCTGCTTTCCTGTTACTGAATATTAGATCTTCGGGGCGTTTGCGGTAGTAGCGCCGTATGCCTAGTATATATATCAAAGTGAGTGAAGAGAAATCAGTATTAACTAGTAGTTCTGGTTACAATCGTTTTGATGCATGAGTTGTTTCACGCACACGTAGGCTCATAATCCGTCATGCATACATCTAAATGAGACGTTCGTCTGCGCTAAGTAATAGCTGCAATTCATTTTGGTACTTGATTGCCCTCTTCACTTGATTCATGCTCCACCCTCAATCAACACTTCTGAGCAAGCTGTCAGCTCCTTGCCCTCCGCTGTCACTACTGAAAGGATTACGAGGTAGGCTACAGCAGCGCAAATTTCAAATGTCTACCGTGGAAACTAGGAACGTTGTTATTATAGAACACGAGATTGGCCGCTAGGCAGCGTGGATCTTGCGAACTTCTGTTGTGCGTCAAGGTAGTGTAGTCGATCAGCCCTCGTCACCAGGCTTCCTCCTTCTTTGCAGATGGCTCGTCACTGCCGAGATGCAACACCTCTATCACAGCCCGAGCTCGGGAGGCGGCCGGTGGCGACAGCGGCGGCCACGTGTGCCGGGGGGTGGAAGCGGCCTTGAGGGAGCTGGAGAAGCGAGAGAGAGGGGATGGAATATCTTCTTTATTTCTTGCCCCTAAAGATTACATCTCCCTTGTTTATATAGCCCTCCTATGGGGCTTGTATCTCAAGCAATCTCACGAAGGTTTCCTTATATTTCCGAATACCTTTTTACAAGCAATCTCTTATTCTTTTCCTAATAGGAGACTCCGTTATAGATTGAGAATATCTCCTTCACACAAAAAGTCCTAATCCTAATGCGATTGACGATCAAGTGGAACGGGGAGGTGGAAGCGGCCCCTCTGGCCGTCTTGGCCTTCTGCCCCCAATCTGACATCCATAGTATCCACACACTTGTGCGAACCATCAAAACATCACGTACATGATATTCCTTTGCCTCTTATTTGATCAACCTAAGCTGACCTCTCTTTCTTGATCCTGTGATTCAGAATCCCTTACTAGGTTAAAATCTTAATAACCGCTAGTTTTGCACCTCTCTGAGGGTAAGGAGGATGCCTTGGACACACATGCTCTATCAACATTGTCGGTAACGCATCTTTTTTTTCTTTTTTCCTTCAAGGACATCCCTAGTGTTATGGCAAGTCTAATTTCTATCACTGACAAGTGCATGGAAAGTCTCTCTGGTCACATGGTTTTCTGCATCTTCAGATCAATGTTTTAAATCTCCGGCTAAGCATCTTAGCTTTTGTCCTTTTCAATAGCTAAGCCCAGCAATATCAGAGATCACTACAGATATGGCATTTAGCTTTTTTTTTAAAAAAAAAAAAAAATATACAGAACCAAACCCAATCAAGTTGTCGCGCTCGTAGTCGTAGCTGCCTCGCTCCAATCCAGCGACGCGCCGCCGCCTCCGCGGGCCCACACCACTGCTCGAAGCATTTGCCAGCAGCCTAGTAGTGGCTTGAAAGTATATTGGGCCGGCTGTGTCCTTGTCCCAGTAATGCTTTAGCTGTGGTTGCCGCTAAATGAGAATCTAATTAGCGGCAATCTCGCTAAACAACGCTATTAGCACCCAAGATTTTTAGCACTAAAGTCAATATCCTAGCTGCTCCTTCCTAGCGCCTATCTCCGGCTATAGCGGCTATAGCCAACGATTCGCTTCGGATTAAGTCCTCTCTTAAAACTGGCAGCGTGTCCACGAAATCTAGTGCACTTATTTCTAGTACGTCCCTAACGTAACATGGAATTCATTAATTACTAAGTAATCTTTCTTCGTGTACCGATACAGTACAAAGGGTATCATGGAACACGTGAATCCTGCTAAGCGGCCCACAGTGATGGTCGAGGACAGTAAGTGGACAGGATATTTCATCGAACTCCAGCCTTTGCCTTGCTCCCACCAGGTATAACAGCGAAAAACTCGTACTTAAGTCAATATTATTCCATAACTTTTATTTTTTTGATGAAATATTCCATAAAGTTTTAAGTGATATTACAATTTTTTTTTCTTCTTCCTAAATACAAATCAAAAGTCCGAGATGATGGATGATCACGGATAGGCGGGATGAGCTCGTGCAGAAGGTTCGCTGCGTTATACAAGATTTTGGAAAAAGGAAAATTTGCTCCTTGGGATGAAGACTGTGGATGCCTTAGAACGCCTCGGTGTTGGGTACCATTTTGAGCAGGAGATTGCTACATTTATGGACGTTCTCAGCAGAAACCAGCAGTGGGTGATGACTTATGTGCAGTCGCACTCCAGTTCCGGCTGTTGAGGGCATCACTATGACGCAACATGTGGTATATATAATTTTTTCATCTGCATTCCCTTTCTTTTCTCTAGTCATAATAATTTTCAGGGTTCAAGTAGTAATATTCATTTTGTTTGAGCCTTTTAGCAAATTCTCCTTCAGACTCCAAATTATAAATTAGTTTCGTTTCTAAGTACATACCTTTAGTTTATGCACTAGATATACACTTGTCAACATACATATAACGGAAACTTAAACCGACCTATAGTTTAGTTTTAGGACGGATGTAGTATTACAAATTGTGTGTGTGTGTCGCGTTTTGGACAAATTTAACCCAACTAACTAGCTAGTCACCTATATGTACATAAAAATGATTAAACATTCTCATGCATGCTTGGTAGATGCTACTATAAAACTTTTAGTCTGTTGAGCTGTAATCAATGCTTTGTGTTGATAGTGCATAATCAATTTTTTTTTCCAGAGAATCTTGCATGCATGGAGTAATAAATGAAGTCTTGTGTAAACCTTCTCATAGATGAGTGCAACTTTGCACGATGAATCTAATGAGCGAAATTAATTCAAGATTTGCTTCAGTAACCATCCTCTAATCATGTGGTCAAATGCGCCATTAGATTCGTCTCGAATTAATTAGCAGAGTTATAGAGGTAATCTTGTAAAAGCGCTTTGTTAATGACAACGCAAAACCATGCAAACTTCTAATATGGGTCATAGGATGCTGACCCAAGAGACATGAGGGGGATTAAGTAATTTTACACTTAATGGATTCGTCCTAATCACACTTTTGCAAATCCCTCTCTCACCTCCCTCATGGTTTATCACCTTGTGGATCTACATCCCTGTGAGCCAAATTAGAAGTTTAATGCATGGTTACACAGAGAGGTTGGTTTACACTAGATATGTTCCCTTATTTAATACCCCCTAATTAGCGGTCAAAGTGTGTGTGCAAAATTTTCACCACCAACCAAACACTAGCCTTGTGGTAATTTAAGCTAGCTATAGCTATATCAGGTGTGGTAGTATACTTCAGTGATTGGCACTCTTGTCACGAAGTGTAAGTACATATATGTAAATCATTTTCTGCTAAATGTACTTCCATTAGAATCACATTTTACTAAGTACCGTATGCAGATGTTTTCAAGACTTTCTTGATGACAATGGGGATTTCAAAGACACCCTGCGATCAAATGTTGATGCTTTGCTCAGTCTGTACGAGGCAGCTCACATTAGCAAGTGCAATGAGGATGTGCTGAATAGGGCCGTCGTCTTCACCGTGGACAGACTATCGTACCTAGTAAATGGTGGCAATCTGCCTAGGCACATCCATAATAAAGTGCTGCATGCTCTAGGGGCGCCGACCTCTCCGAGGATAAAAAGGCTCCAGGCCAAGCTCTACATTTCCATCTACGAAGATGATAATGAGAAGGACCATGACATACTTGAGCTTGCTAAGCTAGACTTTCTACATCTTGCAGCAGATGCACCGCGACGAAGTTAGGAGCATCTCTCTGTAAGTACAACTAACATCTTTTTGCTCAGTTAGTAGGAAAAATGTTTATACTATGCTGCAAACTATAAGCGAGAATGATCATGCATACATATGTGCATTAACACATGGCCTTTATTCAGGTATGGACGGCGTTATGTAGCACTACGTAACGCTTGGCCTATACCCGAATATGAAGAATACCCTCTATTTGTTGTCGAAAAGTAACATAACGTAGTTGTAACATCTAACTGACTACTTATAGGTGGTACAAGGACCTTAATCCTAGGAGCACTATTGGTCAATACATAATGAGGAAGACGGTCGAGTGTTATTATTGGGCCCGGTGCTTTCTACGAGCCACAATATGCCAAAGACGGATGATCTTTGCAAAGCTTCCGACACTTTAACATTCTTTGATGACACATTTGATTCATACGGTACATTGACGAGGTTAGCCAATTTAGCCAAGCAGTTCAGAGGTATGTTAATAGTTCCTCTCTCTAAGTTGCATTTTAATACTCAATTATTAACAAAGCACGCGTGTCATACGTCAGTTCACAGTTTTTAGTTATATATATCCGGATGCATTTTTGTAGTAGGAATGCACAGACCCTAGTAATTGCAACTAGGGAGACTAGGTCAGTGCAAGTTTGCAACTTTATGGAACTGGATGCAATTAGACGCCAAACCCTAAACCCCATCATCCCACCTATGCAATTCTATACCCGACTTGTCGTGGCATAAGTCCTTTCTCCCACTACTCCATATATATTCGCTTATCACATCGCCGTTCTAAATCCCCACTTCACCGCTGGTTTTGGCTCTCGGCGGTGAAGGGTCTATGGTGATGGGTGGGGGCATCACCGCTGGTTCTAGATCACGTCCGGCAGTGTTGTGCTCCTCATCACTGCCAGTCATGGACATGGGCTGCCGGTTTTGTGCCCCTCAACACTGTTGGCTCTAGACTGTAATTGGTTGTGATGTGGCACCTATCACCACCAGTTCAGGACAGGAACCGGTTGTGATGTAGGATACTACCTCTATACATGAAAAGCCTTAAAGAAATAGGTTATGCACAATAATTCACAATAACTATTAAATATAAAACGTAGTACCCAACTAGTTACCTGGATGAGAAACTCAGTTCACCAATCACCAGAGAGCTAGTCTACTTTGAGGTCTCCATGAATGAGCTCTGGGTTGGATGTACTTGGACGATACTACCATCTGTTCCTCCTAGATTTTGTAGCATCCAAGCACACACATAAACACACACTCCCAGGATGTAGGGCACTTATACATCGGAAGGCCTAAATCTGAAGACAACCAGGCGTCTCTTTCTCTGTGCATTTTGACTCACAAGCTCTAGGGCAGCGGTGCAATGCCATTGTATGCTTGTTTAGGGAGGACAATATAATTATTGAATCAACAAAATACTCACAGTAAGTTAAATTGTTCCTAAAATAAATTTATAATTTAAATTCTTAAAGTAACCAATGCATTTAACTCTCAAGAACAAAGATAATCCAAGAAAATACTTGAAACAAAAGGTATTCAAAGTAGCGATGTAGACAACAGGACCAACGAACTTTTAAGCTACCAATCTAGATATTCCGCACTATTTTCAATCCAGTTGTTTACATATTGTTTTCAAAATATGTCATGCTTTTCAAATTCATGTATCCTAACAAGTTATATTTTTTGAATAATAGTTGGGACGAAGAAGCAGCACGGAAGATTGGGAACTGTTATGCACAAGTCTTGTCCTTTTTTCAAAAGACACTTGAAGCATTTGTGGCTGATAATGGTGCTTCACCGATGGGTATTGATTGTGTGAAAGGAGGCAGTAAGTACAGAGCTTATTCTAAAATGAACTAATAACAATCAAATAGTTATTCGCTCAAACTGTTGTGGATGACCTATTTCATCCAGGGAACTAGTTGGGTACTGCATTTGTGTTTAGTTGTACCAAACTTCAGATTTCTTAAGCCCTAGCTTTTGGGGTACCATGAAAGATCACAATAAGTTCTTTATTTGTTCACGAAAGTGTACAATTAATTAGGTTTGTTCTTTCCAAAAAAAAAATTAATTAGGGTTTTTCTAGCCCATCTATTATTTTACATAGGAACATATCCTGTGCAACTCACCTTCGTGTGCAACCTATGCAAACTCTAATTAAGGACACATGATGCGGATCTAACGTAACGCTTAGAGTTTTTTTCATTAAACTCCCCTCCTGGATACACGATCGTTAGATTTAATTAAACCCCCACGGTGGGGGTTTAAGTGAACCGCTAGCTACACGTGTGGGGGAGTAGAATCTACTCGATCCCCAAAATGATTTACATATGGGAGTAGAACCTACCATGGGCTTAACATGACATATATATACATATTTGGAGGAAAAGCGCGTTGGTGCATTTACAGAATTTGCGCTTTATATATAGTTTTAATTTGACGGCTCACCATATGGCTAGGCATTGGTAATGATTAGTCAGATGAATACATTATCTAAAACCATATGTGAAATTGATGCTAATTTTACCACAATATGTAGATGAAGGAGATAAGCAGTTGCATGGTACAAGAGTTGGTATGGCGAGAAGAGAGACAAGTACCAACCGTGCATGAATACCTCACGCAGGCTGCTGTAATATCAGTACAGTATGTACCAGGGCTTTTCGCGGCATTTGTTGGAATGAATGCAAATGATGAAGTTTTTAGCTGGGCTCGTTCATTCCCTAAAATCATAGAGATTGCAGCAACCATGTGCCGATTGATGGATGACGTTGCTGGACACGAGGTAGCAATTAACCGCTAGCTACACGCCTAATAAACAATCAATTTATTCATACATGGTCTTTAATCATTTGATTTGATATATAGAACGAGAAAGAAGAAAGAAGCAAGTGTTTTACTGCAGTGGATTGCTATGATAGTGAGCATGACACAACGGTTCAACAAGCAAAAAGAAGTTGCACGGGCTTATCGAGGAGCACTGGAGGAGAATCAACCAAGAATTCCTCAGCAACGTTACGGTACCGGTTCCAATGCTGACAGTCTTGGTAGACATTGTGCGCACTATGGACAGCATGTACATCGATGTGGATGCCTACTCAAAGTGCTCCAAACTGGGAGACCCAATACATAAATTGCTGAACGAGTGCGTCCACCATTAAGAAGCGGCCGGGTTTCTGGTAATACACGCGCGTAATGAATAAAATGAAATGTTCAACACTATTGCATTCACCAATGTGTATTGTTATATTGAAGACACGTCTTGTCTGTATCAATCATATACCTTTATGTCTAGCACGTGTGACTGAAAGATTTAAAATTGTCTTAGAGTTTCTTACTTCCTCCGTTCCAAATTATATGTCGTTTTGGCTTCATTAGATTCATAAAATATTGTTATGCAGTTAGATATACACTATGTCTAGGTGCATAATAATAATATAAAAACCTAAAACGACCTATAATTTGGAATGGTGGGAGTACTTCTCAAAAGAGTTTGCTTACTATCACAGTGATTTTTGTTTTTATGAGCCGTGAAATTTCTTTTCTCATGGAGGTGGTAAACTCCATGTCACCATGGGGCAGGAGGACCCTGGTAAAATAGTGTTTGGTTTAAAAAATGGTAACAATAAAAATGAAAACGGAATTTGCATGTGGTAGATAATTTGAACCTTGATGGCTGACACAAAAGCCTCCGGTACCATCTTGACGTGACATTAACTCGCCAATGCCTGCTGTGTTTCGAGGAGACAAAGTGAGTAGCAGGCAACAAGATTTGCTCTGTTTCGCAACAAGCGAACAGAGTAGCAGGCAGAAACAAGGCAACCACACGCAGGATATATGATGCCTGTGGGTCAACAAAATAGTGCCTGTCGGTCAACAAAATAGTAACTCCAGCAATCGGTGGTAGACAACAATTGATTATTTGCACACATTCTTTGTGGTCGCACCAAAACAAAAACTTATTCGCTCGCATCCGTTCATATTCACGTTTCTTTACTTGCAACAGCCCACAGGGTCGCGCATGGAGTGCCGCCCGTGTTCCGATGCATCCCAATCCAAAAACGACATATCGATTCTACTCCTAGATGCATCCCTGAAGGACCGAAACGGCGACCGGAGGGGGGTGAATGGGAGCCTCGATTTTCCTTTTTAATTTTGGGTCATCGGCTCAACCCCCAACCTCAAAAAGCGAACTCACAAAGAAACGAAAGGATACACGTGCTAACTGGTAGCGAGGGATATCAAGCGTGAAGAGTTAGGCACAACGAGTCCAACGAAACAAACAGAGATCAATTCGGGAGTTCAAACGCACAAACAGCGGACAAAAGATCAAGCGGCAAAATCTTGTGTGACAAAAAGAACAAGCAGTTGTTGCTGAAAGAAAATGACCGCAAGCTAAAAATCCTCGCTGGACAGCAGCCGAGAGCTCACAACCTGAATCTGCAAAAGTTAATCAAAACGACAAGCAGGAGAATTTGCACCTCGTGCATTCTACTCAAGACAAAGTAATATATATGAGTTAATGCTCTAATCATAGGCTCATGATTGCTAGAAGTACTAATTCATGGATGAAACACGATAATGAAAATGGGTGACTGGAATTTATTCACTGCCGACCAACAAAGCTGCAGCTTTGCAAACGAAATAGTACTTCAAGCAAAATAAATTGGATCAAGGCTCAGGCATCGAGGACAAACTGCTGCTGCTCAAAATCTATTGCTGAAATTTGCTAGACTGCAGTGCTTGACTGACAACGATGTGCAATCTACAGAGAATGACAAGCTGCTGCTAGAGGCTAACTCAATTAAACTAATCCAAGCACAATAGATAGAAAAGGACGTCACAAATCAATTTCCCAAGATGTATACAAGCTGCTACTTGCTAGTGCTCAAGCCAACTGAAGATGCCGCTCAAACTAAATGACAGATAAATCGATGGCATCAAGAACCTGGGCAAGTGCTCCTACCAAATCTGAACCTTTCTAAGGAGCTACTACTTACCTACTTACCAAAACTCTGAAATATGGCTGATGTCCTTGCTGAAGTGTAGTTGCCGAGCGCCTGCTGCAGCTCCTGTCGATTTGCTTGGAAGATTAAGAACACAGCGCACAGCACTGAGAAGGAACAAAAACAAAAGACAGAACTGCTTGCCGGGCGGATAAGACAAAAAACAATTCGATTGATCCTTTGCACTTGCTAGCTGCTGCTGGACGAAGGGCAAGCACCGATTGGTGCTGGGCTCACGACGCCAGGCTGCTGAACCAGAAAAAACCAACCACGGCCAAGAACAGCACGAGGAACCTGACGAACAGAGAAAGGCAGGAACCAGAAATCGATAAAATCCGTCCCAAATCAAAACAGCTGGATCCCAAAATCTTCCCAGGCAATCTCCATGATCTAGGTGAGCTACGCTGAGAAAATCGTGGCTCAAATCAAACTCAAAGATCAGGAAAATCAGATCACGCTCAGAGGACGAAAGATGGGGAAACTGGACGAAAATCGCAACGACAAAATCACGAACCACAAAGTGATGAATCCCGGAGGGTATGTGGCGAGGATTGGGGCTGCCCTTCCCTCAAAAATCATAGAGATACAAGCACGAATTTTCCAGGTATTTTTGACCTCTCTACATGTGCTAGGAAGATAAAAACCTGGAGCTAAAAGGGAAAAAACGAAAAATGAAAGAGGCAAGAGGGGAGGAGGCTGTAATCCTCCACATATAGTCCAAACCCTCTTTCCCAAACTACCCCTAGATACATATGAGCCGATCTTCTAACCCTAGGGCTATTTTTGGGAAACTCGATAATTTGTCAATCCGACGGCCACCGCGCCTCCTCATCAGAAAGTATCGCTCCGCGACCTCTCCCCAGATGCCGCCACGCCGCCCTTCCGCCCCAATCGAACGTTCACCCGGGTTTTGAGGCCCAAACCCGTGAAACCCGCCCGATGGTTTTGAGGCCCAAACCACCAAACCAGCGTGGGTTTTGAGGCCCAAACCACGAAACCCTGCGACCGATGGTTTTGAGGACAAACCACCAAACCTCCTCGACACGTGTCATCGCCGCCTTGACCGCCCAGAAGTCGCCAAGTCATCCGAGCTCCCCGGGCTGCGCACGCGACGCCCGCCTTGACCCGATCGACACGGTCCCGCCACGCCCCTCTTGCATCCGCCGATGTCCCCGGATGTCGCCCACTATGGCTAGCCACGGGCGATCCGGTCCTCGGTCCAAGCCTCACGTCCGGCCTTCACCTCCGTCGGTCCGTCGGCCCGGCAAGCCCTCCTTGGCCCCTTCACCTCGCCGTCGGCTACCATCTCCGAGCCCACACACCCGCACAACACGAACCAAGAGATCGCCTTCGACACACTCCACGTGTGCCGGTGAACATAGCCGAAGCATAAAAGATAAAAGAAAATAGAAGTAAAATGTTGGATCAAGACAATCACTCAATCACAAAACTAAACACATGTGACCTAAATCAGCCATGTGTTCGCAATCCCAAAACCCAAAGAAAGGTGCAGGCGAAAAAGCCGTGAGGCCCCAAAGAATCGGAGAGGCCGGGCTGCTCGCTGAAGTCTTGGCGGCGAGCGGCCTTTTTTTTTTACCGGAGATTAACTTGGCTTTTGAGAAGGCTAATAATAGAGTTCTACAATTGGGATAACGAAGTTTTGAGATAACGAACCATCACCGAAGGCTTAAGGAGCTCTAAACACTCATGAGTAGTCATTCCAGCACATTACACACTACTGTTTACGGTCTCTTAGCTAGTTAAGTCAGTCACCGAACATAGATCGATCGTGCAAATCAAATTTTGATTTGTCCTTCATATTTCTAAGGCATTATCTCGTTAGGAAATGTTTACAACTCTTTAATCAACATGAATTCAACTTCCTTTTGGATTCTGCTTACACAATTTGGCAAATTAGCTAAACCGGTTTTTGTTAGAGTCGACATTAGGGACACAAGAAAGTCCAACTAGCTGGTTTTAGAAACGACCGGCTGGGACTAATTTGTCACGAGAGAAAACATTGTACCATGCGATAAGGTGGGCCATAAGTTCGAGCAAACAGGACAGCTCAGCGGTCAGGGACTAGGCGACGCGCACAGGCGCACAACAAAATCCATGATGACCTTACTAATTAGCACCCCACAGTCCCACACTGAGTTCTCGATTCTGTTTTCATGGTCAACCATACCTTCGCGCGCTGTACACCATTTAATCTCAATCTGTTCCAGTTCTACAGTACTTCAGTTCTCTCTCATGGGGTTGCCCACCCATCCAATGCGAGTGTTGACGTCACGCAGTGCCGTCCTTATTCCGGATGCTTCCCAATTCTACCATGCAATCTGCTCCTCCTGATTATTTGGCATTTTTCCTGCAACGACCGAGCAACTTGACAACGAGCTTCTTCTATACTACTGAACTATCAGCAACTACGGATGTTACTAGCAGTGACAGTAAGATACGACGACGATACAAGTAGAAGTGTAGTGCTTATTTATATGCCAGTTGGTTAGTCACTTTTATTGCAGTGCAGCCCATGGCCCATGGGCAAGGCCAAGAAATATTTGGTCAGCTGATTACTGCTCCAATTACACCTTGCAGCAGTGATATGCCAAGACGATATACACGGAGCTGATGAGAAGTAGTGCTTTACTGTCGGCACAAAATTTCCGATAATCATAAATCTATAACCCACAGTAAAGGAACTCCCACTAGGGGTTCTCTGGGCTGTGGTTAAGCCGTCATCCTTCCCCACTACCCGATCCTTCCCCAATCGAACGCCTCCCGTCATGGCCGTCTTCCCCACCCCTTTTCTTGCGGCGGCAACCTGACACCTGCCTAGCTCGAATCTCCGACCCGCGCCGGGCTCTTCCCCTCCCTGCGGCCTCTTCCATTTCTGTTGCCGCCTTCCCCGCTCCCCTTCTCCACTCAAAATCCTAGCCCGGGCCCTCCCCCCGCACCTCCTGCCCCTTCACGCCCGATCCCGGCGTGTCGGCGGCCACCCGGGAGGCCCTTGGCCTCGCCCTCTCAAGGTGGTCGCTCGAGAGCACGGTAAGCCGCGAGCGTCCTTCTCGGCTGCTCTCGCCGCCCCGGCCGCGCTCTCCTGCAGCTCAAGCGGGGCGGGCGGGAGGCGGCTCTCCATCCATTAGGCTCGATCCGACACCCATCTTGGCGGCCAGACGAAGCTCCTGCTCGAGATCCCTGCGCCTCCCTCGCGCCGCTCTCATGCGCACCAGCGGCACCGGCAGCGCCCGCCCGCTGCTCGCGTGGTGCCTCCCGGCGGTGGTGCTAGGTGCCTCCCGGCGGTGGTACTGTTAATCTTTAATAACACCAACATTCGGAGCAAATAGCAGCACGTACAGCTCACACAGGGCAGCTCTAGTCCTAAATGGAACCAAACTCATACGTAGAATTTGCTGGTTCGAGATCTGCATTGCCACATTCAATTATTTCTCCAACAAAAAAAATCATTCAAAAACAAATCAACTGACACTCGAGCTGGATCTTCGCCTCCAATCGAGGCCTGCTGCACGGTTGGACTTCTCATTAGAGCTACTATCTACAACAGTCTCACTGCACACGATGGATGAAAAGGAGGTAGAGTAGACAATGAAGAGGGTCACAAGAGATTCTAACTACACCTTGTATTCCCATTGCATCCCATTCCCAGCAATCATTCAGCTGTTGATGCCACCCAACGTCATCTTTCAGGCCCTCTCTCACCTTTCCGCCTTATTCTCCCAGTGGAAATGGCTTGGGAGGCTTTACAATTTGAAGTGCTTCATGTTGCCTCAATGGAGAAGCTAGCTATTTATGTAGTTTATTTTGACGTTGACACTATTTATGTAGTTGCAAGTAGTTACGGTGAGTTTACTTCGTCACCAACCAACTTGGCCAAAATTATTGACCATGTTCCAAGTGGCAGTAGATCAACAAATAAAGAGTTGAACAGAAACCGAGTGCATCATCATATCAATATAATATATATGAGATTTCATCTATGCCTACATACTATAAAATAATGTAGCTGTGGAATTGTGGATATATAGGAAGTTGGAAACTTAAGTCAGATAATAAGCTAACCATGTGAAAAAAAAAACCAAACTAGTGGAAGCTCTAGTAAAACCAACAGTTTTATTTTGTGCTATTCAACTTTAGACTCCATGGGTAAGGCTATATTTGGATCACAGGGCTAATCACGGAATCTTGAATGTTCATCACATAAACACCTCTTCGCCCTGTTTCATCAGCCACCATCTTAAGCAGAGCGAGTGTGTCACTGTCATTCCTGCTTGTGGCATCAACCAACCGTGTCCCCTTCTTGAACAATGTTTCTCCACACCCCTAACCTTAAACACACGCACAAAAATTAGCTGTCGCCTTTTGGAGAAACATGGAGATAGTTTCTCTTACACATCTCATTTGAGTTACTGTATCAGTATATCTACCTGCAAAAAAGCAATATTGTACTGAGCGGCCACTTAGCTAGCTTCAGAAGAATTCCATGCTGCTAATTTCAGCTTTGGAAGAGAAGTTTACAGTATACACATTTTCACAGTTAATCAACAATGGGAATTAGTACCAAGTACCAACGCCAACGTGAAGAAAAACAGAAAAAAAGAACCCAAAAAGCCAACCCAGTTCAGGTTGCTGGAGTCTGGAGATGTACCTCCCTAGGCAGCTCGTTCCTTGCCCGAGGAGAGGGGTTAGTGCTCAGCGGAGGAGGTGGAAGGTGTAGCGGCAGCAGCGGCATCGTTGCGGGCAACCACGAGTCTGCGACGGCGGCGGGTTGCCAACGTGAGGTCGCGTTCGCTGGATCAGAAATCGAAGGATTTGTGAGATGCGATGCCGGAGGAAAAAAAAGACCGACCATGTGTCACTGAGCGTTTCATAATTGTTTCGGCCGAAATAACTTGGGGTTATAGAGGGTCGAACTTTCAACCTCAGGATCACTCATCGGAGCAATGCAATAGCCAACTGCACCACAAACCCGTTTTGTTTGCTGTGTAGATGAAAGTCTTCACATTAAGGATCCATGGAAACTACAACAAAGCATTGAGCAGTTTTGATTTTTTTTTTTAATTGAACTCTCTCGCCTACCGTGAGCTAACACTCATAGTAGTGAGAAATCCTCCATGCGAGTACCAACTAAACATTCCTCTGCCGCTCTGCTGAAGAAACTTCACGAATCACACTGAGAGGGAGAGAAAGGAGCCGAAAAAAATAGCTTTGCATGCCCAACAAAACCGGTGTTGAGTTGGGCAGCCACGCACCATATAGGCCCCCCAAACCAATCGGTCATTCAGATATTAATTCTCTAGCTTGTTTTCTGCCCCTATTGGCATGTTTGATTGAGCAATACTACTCGCACCGTCTACAATGCTGTGAATAATTGCTTATAATTTTACATGGACATCAGTGAGCTGAAGCTGCATATTCCAGCGCTGTTCTTCTAGGTGCTTGGTCATCCCTCGGGAGCACGGTGGAGCGCAAGCACTACTGCAGATTTCAGCTTCTGTGATAGAAGGTGGTACCAGAGTGCATTGAATATGGACATTCTGAATATGGATCCAAAGAGACACAAATCCCTCAGTTTGCAGTACTGATCTTTCCTCTCAAAGTTCTGATCCAGATGTCGTCTGTAAGAATGTAAGTTTCAATTGGACTGAACCATGATCATTGTTTACGAACTTTGGGTATGCGTCGTCGCCCCTAACACCTATAGACCATTTGATTGTAACCAAGAAACCAATTGCCTAGTGCCTCCCAATCTCAGCTTGTAGAACACTAGTTTCGACTCGAGAGTATATGTAGTTATATACACGGGAGACATGGCAGAATATTTATGATGGGTGTTGATGCGGGGAGTACTGTGCTGTAAATGTTTTCAGTCATATAAATACATTATAACAGAAATGCATTCCTTGTCTAGAATCTAGAGTTGTAAATGTTTTCAGTCATAAATAAATTACTGCACATGGGCACAATGTTTTGCGATAAATATTGCTTAGTTTCATTTTTTTTTCTGTCTTTTTTTTTTTTTTTGTTTCCTAAGCCTGAGGGCAAGAAATTTGTACTAACCTTTTGCCTTTAATTTTCAATAAATCCCTGTAGGGGAAAAAACTCCTCCAGTTCTGTCAAAAAGAAAGAAAAAATACCTTTTTATATATATAAAACGGGAGAGGACGAAAGGCCTCCACAAAGCTTTATTTAAACGACAAATTAAAAGAGTCTTGCAACAGGGTAATCCGAAAAACTTAGGATACAAAAAAAAAAAAAAGGAAAAAAAAAAAAAGAGAGACAAAAATACAACAATGGGGATTACAGTATACACATTTTAACAATTGATCAACAATGGGGATTAGTATCTACGGGTGGGCTACCACGGTGGCCTTCCTCTTTTTTTTTCGAACCGAAGGTGAACCCCATTTCCATTACTCAAAATAACGGAAACCAAGAGTTTACACTTGAGCAAAGATTAGACAGAAAGTAGACAGAAAAGCTATCAACGAGCTCTACCGATGATCAAGACGATAAAACTGCATCAACACTCCTACCGAAGGACTGAACCTGACATCAGGCTACAAACCAACAAATGGCGCAACTAATCGAAACTAAAACATAAACAAAGGTTTTGCTCAGTGGCCATGTTGCACGCTCAAAAGTCAAAATATCAACTCCTCCAATCCCTTTATTGACTTCTCCTCGCAGCTTGGCAGTCTTCAGCTTGGTCCTTCTTCATCTTGACCTTCCTTCAGCTCTGCATTGGTTTCCACTTTAGGCTTCTTCTTTGTCAGCTTCACAACGATCTTCAACAGTGTGTCGATTCCCTTGAGTAAGGCCTCTTTGTCACCATCAAAGTACAAACCTGCCCAGTATGTCATAAGTGAACAAGCATAGCATACAATTTGTGCTGGATCATGAATCATGATGCCATCAAAACAAGATTTATTTCGACTCTATAGCCCAGCAAATTTCTGATATGCCAAGAGTATGAAATTGTTTCCCCCCTGGTATCCATTTCTGACACCAGTTCCAACATTGTTCTAGAGATCCAGGACAGTCATTTGCACCTATTGAATAAGCTATGATGGCCCAAACTGATTTTGCAGTACTACATTTAAAGAACAGATGCTCTGAATCTTCAGAGTTTGGACAAAAACACATGATGGATCACCTCGGTGGCCTTCCTCTTACCGTTGACGAAGCCCACCACTGCGTCTTCCGCCCCTGCGATGGACCTGAAACACACTCCACAACTTCAGAAAAAGCAGCCCAAAAACCCAACCAAAGTTCAGGTTGCTGTAGTCTGGAGATGTACCTCCTTGCAGCAGTAGTGAGGTTGCGTTCCCTAGATCAGAACAAAGGTGTTTGTGAGCTGGGAGGCCGGAGGAAAAAAACAAGGGCAACCGGAGCTCAGAGCTGCTCGTATCATCTGTGAGGATGACATGTCGTGACAACCCATGTGTCACCGAGAGGCTCGAACTCTAGAGCTCAGGATCACTTATTGGCTATGAGACCTACGCGTTAGCCAACTGCGCCACCACCCCGTTCTGTTAGCTATGCAAATGAAAGTCTTCCCATTTTGGAAATTATCCATCGAAACTCACGGTATGGAGCAGTTTTGACTTTTTAATTGAACCCCGTGCTAGACTGATATAGTAGCGTCCGAATGAATGGCCGCTCTTGTCTCTGAATAAATTAATACCTAAAATTATTTTCCTTTTAACTTTAACAAACTCATAAAAAATATCAATAAGATAATTTATAGCACCGAGCTAGTATCATTATCACTGACCTATCTACCCCGCGACTGTGAAGCAAGTCCTCCACTCACTGTTCTTGCCCCATCACCCCGCTACCATTATGGTGTTGCGATGGATCGATTAGGTTGAGTTTACGGCATGGACAGTCAAGACCATTCCACCTTCACGTTATATTCCTAGTGCATCCCATTCCCAGGAGTCATTGAGTCAACGGCATCATCCCTCTGGCCTCTCATCCTTCTACATTATTCTCTCACTGATGAAATGGGTTGGCAGGCTCGAGGCTCTACTCTACAATTTGAAATGCTTACTTGCGAATGCTGATATTTATGTAGTTGCGCGTGGTGAGCGTGAGTGGCAGCAACTCTACAATCAAAGAGTAAACGTCCAAAAAAAAAAATATCCGAAGAGTTAAAGAATATCGACCGCATGATCATCTTAATTAATATGAGATTTCATTTGTGCCTCAAGTAGCCTACGTACTATCTCTACTTTCTATCTCCATCTTTATCTATACAATTTTTTATTCACAAAATGCATCTGGGCCTTGGTACGCCAGCTGTCCATATCGAGCGGTTCCGTGACTTTGATTGGACTACCCATGCATCCGAGCTAGGGTTCCTTTTTTATCCGTCATGACTCATGAGTCCGAGCGTGTTTAGTCTTTTTCAGTCCTGTTTTTCTTGTCGCCTACTGACCACCCGCAGGTTCTTGTTATTTGTTTTCGTGTTTGTTTAATTAAATGTCAAAAACAAAGGACCATAAAAAAACATCTATCATGGGTCTTTGAATTCTTAATCCTTTCTTATAAAATAATGATTTCACCGTTGATTCAGAACAAAACCTGTCTTATTGGAACCCGATGAAACGATGGTGCAACGAATAAATTCACCGTTGATGCAAGTTTAAGGACTGTAAGTGTATTGACTCATTAGTAATGCTTGGACCTAAAACTATCTTCTCAATGTAGTGTGTAGAGTATGTTGGTACCATCCCATAACGACATCTGGAGCAAATAGCAGTATAGCAGAACAACTCAGGCTCTGTTAGGATTCACCAAACTTAAGTTTAGTTAATTAGCTAAAATTTTGAAGCTCAACTTTAGCCATCTAAAATTTGTGCCAGCTAAATTTTAGGTAGGGTGTTTGGATACTCCAACTAATAGATTCAACTAAACTTTAGCTGAGTTTAGCTAGGTTGATATATAGAGCTAAAGTCGCTTAAACTTTAGATGGAACTGGGCTGTTTGGATCCATAGTAGCTAAACATTGCCCGCTAAAGTATAGCTGGTGGATCCATCCAAAATAATGTCAAAGAACACCAACATTTGGAGCAAATAGTAGCACGTACAGTTGGATTCCGTTGAATTTTGCTGGTTCGAGGTCTGCATTGCCACATTCAATTATTTATCTAACAAAACAAAATCATTCAAAAACAAATCAACTGACACTCAAGCTGGACCTGCTGCTGCACGGTTGCACTCGACCTTTCTGCAGGTGTTGATTTTTCGAGCAGCCTATCAAACAGGTTCTTCCTTAGCTCAACTCTCGCATGGTACAACCAAACAATTTTGGATTTCCAAGGCAGCCCTGATATGGTAGAGCTACTGTCTACAACAGTACTCTCATGTATGGACCCCAAGTAGGTAGAGTTCACAACATAGAGGGTCACAATAGATTCTAACTTCACCTTGCATTCCCATTGCATCCCATTCCCAGCAATCATTGTGCTGATGATGCCACCCAACGTCATCTTTTAGGCCCTCTCTCACCTTTCTGTTTATTCCCTCTGTGGAAATGGCTTGGCAGTCTTTGCAATTTGAAGTGCTTCATGCATGTTGCCTTAGTGGAGAAGAGCTAGCTAGCTATTTATGAAGTTGCAAGTTGTGACGGTGAGTTTAGTTCGTCACCAACCAACTTGGCCAATTATTGATGACCATGTTCCAAGTGGCAGTAGCTCATCAACAAACAAAGAGATGAACGGAAAACGAGTGCAATATCATCTCAGTAAGAGATTTCATTTATACCTACATACTATAAAAGATCATGCAGCTGTGGAATTGTGAATATATATAGAAGTTGGAAAAGTCAAATAATAAGCCATGAATTAAGTAGCTAGTGGAAAGCTCTAGTAAAACTAACAGTTTTATTTCGCGCTATTCAGCTTTAGACTCCTTGGGCAAGGCCTACATTTAGATTCCAAACGCAAATCACTAGTGAGCTAAAAGTTAGCCTAAATTAGCTTCAACCCATTCAAATAAGGATGTAAACGATGGCCATGACCAGGAGCCATTCTTAATTAGCTCCAACTCATTGTAGTGAAACATGCTCCATGCGAGTACCAACCAAACGTTCCTCTGCCGCTCTGCTGAAGAAACTTCACGAATCACGCTGAGGAGTGAGCTGAAGAAACTTCACGAATCACGCTGAGAGGAGTGAGAGAAAGAAGCCGAAAAAATGCTTCCCTGAGGAGTGAGCTGAAGAAACTTCACGAATCACGCTGAGGAGTGAGCTGAAGAAACTTCACGAATCACGCTGAGAGGAGTGAGCAGAGAAAGAAGCTGAAAAAATGCTTCCCTGCATCAAGTGCTCTGCTGAAGAAACTTCACGAATCACGCTGAGGAGTGAGCTGAAGAAACTTCACGAATCACGCTGAGAGGAGTGAGCAGAGAAAGAAGCCGAAAAAATAGCTTCCCTGCATCAAGTGTTTGGCTTTGATAAGGAGATTGATCTCAGGAGCCGTGCAGTAGTGTGTGTGGATGTATAGAACAATGATTTTCACCGCTGATACGTATTTTTGATTCGGAACAAAACTTGTCTTATTATATCGAACCCGGTGTCCCTGAATGTACAGGCCGGATTGTATTATACATTATCTAAAAAATATCGACCCGTGAACCGATGGTACAACTAATAATATATTAAAATTTTGTTGCCATTCAGTCTAAATAAATATGCCTGCAGGCAGGACACACGTCTGCACTGCTGTAATTTCCACGTGGGCGTCACATAAAAATAGAGAACATATATATGTCATCAATACATAACAATGAGACTGACTATTGATGACACCATGATTTTCCCGGCTTTATTGAAGTACTGACTTGAGTTACCACATACGTACAGCGCCACAGCATTGTGGTTACTGTGCCTGCTAGGCTGTTGTGGCCTATTTAATTTGTCATTTCTCTGAAGTTTCTCGGAAGCCATTGAAGTACTCAATTCATTGATCTCGATCGATAACCCATGCTGCAGTACACTACACATATATGCTTGCATGCCTTCCAGCAGACTCATGCAGTGTGTCCCCACACTCTTCGCCTACCTTCGTGCTGCAGCACTGACTGGGACAAAGCCGTAATTATAAGCGGAGTTTTTTTCCCAGAAACTCATACGGCTCTATGACCTTGTATTAACTGATATATAGGTGCTTTTGCGAAGTCACCGGCACAAGAATTTGATACAAAAATCTGGGAGGGGAGCAGTCCAAAATTGGTACTCAACCTCCGGGTCCCAACTAAACCCAAACACACAGCAAGGCGTGAGCACACGTATTACAAATTCTAGGAACATTAGCGACAAGAGTCGACTGGAATCTATCACTCATCAGCTCCATCCCAATCCCAAAAGAGATTTGATCCCTACATCCTAGTCACTTGTTGTCATGTAATCGCCTCTCGAGTAAAGAAGAGTCGGTATCGAGTATAGCATACGAAATACCACAATGATCTGCAGCTTCAAGTCTTGCTTGCAAGCTAATAGTTTCTGACATGAGTGCATCATGATATGAACCACACCCAAATTATGAGCACCAGCCATTACGACTGATCCTTCATGGTCTCTTATCACGAAGCCCCAAGTCCCAATCTTCTTTTATTTAATCTGAAGCCACAATTGCAACGTAGACGTTTTGTGCACTCCAATGCCACTAGGATCGAGCACAAGCGCTATTGCCTCTAGCCTTGCTCAACATCCAGCAGGCAAAGAACGGCCAGGCTAACATGACAAATGGTGTTATCCTGAAATGTTGAACCCCCTACAAGAGTCACCATGGGTGCCGCCCGTTTCCTGGTGATGCATCCCAATCCCAAACGACATATCGATTCTACTCCTACGCCTACAATGCAGTCCGCTCCTCTTGATTATATGTGACATTTTTCTTCATGCAACGACCAATAAGCAAGCTGACAACGAGCTTCTTCTGCTACACTATATGAGCAACTACCGGCCCTAGTAGCAGTGACCAGTAAGATATGATACAAGTAGAACTGTAGTGCTTTATATCCAGCTGGTTAGTCCCTTTTTATTTAATTTGGTGGATATATAGTAACGCTTTCACACCCATTCTGACCCGGCCTAACTCAATGTTGTACTATTACTTTAACCATTATGACTTACCACACTTTAATTTTGCTACGTTAGGGCATCCACAACGAGATTGATATATATGGCTCTCAACTGGACCTCCATTTACGAGAGAAAAACATCGTTAGATTAAGAAAGTTGTTGGCAATGAGCTAGCTTCTATACTACTGTATCAGCAACTACCGATGCTACTAATGACAGTATTAATACATGTTACAAGTAGAAACAGTAGTGCTTAAATATTTATTTATATGCGAGCTGGTTACAAACTCCACCTTGGAGCAACCATGCCTTGCCTCGACTCGATTTGAATGTACGGCTGCTCTAGAATGGTGTCACTGCTCGTCGTCTAGGCATCAGTCTATGAAAAAGCTGGTTCCCTATTAACTGCCTGTTGAGAGTCCAAACGGATTCTACCTTTACCTTATGTTCCCACTGCATCCTATTCCTATAGATCGTTGAGCCCATGATGCCACTCTCAGCATCATCTCACCCTTTTGCCACATTTGGAGAAGCTAGCTATATTTACGCAGTTGCACGTAGTGACTGCGAGTTTAGTCCGTCACCAACCAACATGTTGATTTTCCTCATTTTATTGAAGTACCGACTTGAGTTACACCGCTACAGCATAGTGGTTAATGTGTGCCTCACCGAGGAGGAACAACCAATCGACCGAGAAAAAGTTCAAGTTTTGAAACAACATGCCTGTTACTTAGGTTGTTGGTGGCCTATTTAATTTGTTATTTCTCTGAAGTTTTTCAGAAGCCATTGAAGTGCTCAATTCATTGATCTTGATCGATCGATAACCCATGCTGAAGTACACTACACATACTTCGATAACCCATGCTGACGTGGACTACATACACATACTTGCATGCCAATATGGTCTCCAGAATAGACTCCAGTGTGTCCTTACTCCTTACGCACACTTTTGCTACCTTTGTGGTGCAAGGCCCACTAGTACAAAGCGGTATACAGCAGATTTGGCGATGCTCCGGTTGTCGACGCCGTGGCTGCGGTGTAAACGTGTTGTACACTTGTGCGAGAGCGCTTACTTTGCATGCCAAGTACAAAACTAACTCAGCATGGATTGGTCCTTGCGCCCAACAAAAGGCGTCCGCCGCCTCTTGTCTCTTGCTCATCTGCGGGTGGGGTACGCCTGCAAACTATTCACTTATCGTTTCTGGCCAGCTGATTCTGGCTAATGCAGTTTTTATGATCAATTAATGCTACTAAATGTCTCGCTTATAAAAATGAGGACCTTGCTGAAAAAACAAAGGAGATTCCAGCAACAGTAGGCTCTGACATCGTAAATATATTGACTCCAGCCTTGCTCAGCAGCGTCGTGTTAGCAAAAGCTGGCGGTTATCGTGCCAACATAGATAAAAACTTTCGTTAACATGGCACTGGGCTTGCGTGCGCCGAAAATTTTATTTATCCGATAATAAAAAGCTCTTGACGATGATCCAGGATCGATCTCCGCCAACAGCGCAGCAACATTTATTATATTTTGGTCCTAGGACCTTGGTGCCTTGTCCTTCGCCACCACTTGTCTTAAGACCTTTTTCCGGTGCCTTTAAACCTAGTATATTAACACATTAGTTGATTTAGTTTAATACATTGATTTATTTTTTTCCTCTATAAATTATTTCATAACATTCTATAATTTATTTTCATTTTTTTTTTTTATAGTTTGCATGTTCACCGGTTTATAGTGTAGGTTATCTTATATTTGGACCGGGATGACACTAGATGGTAGCCGAAGGTTAAGGGGCCAAGGAGGGGCGCCGGGCCGAAAGTTCGCGGAGGTGAAGACACAAAGACTAAGTTTAGGCTTGATGATCACCTTGAAAGGATGGATCTAGATGATACCATTTGCCAAGTTTAGGGAGCGACATCCGGGAAAAGTTCGACGGATGCAAGATGACACCTCGACCGTGTCGAGGGGTCAAGGTGGGCGAAGCTCCTCAACTCAAGGTTTTACTTTAACCATTTTGACTTACCACACTTAAATTTTGCTATGTTACGGCATCCACAAGGTTTGGTATATTGGCCTCAAAACCATCATGTACGAGTTTTGAAACATTTGGGATGTGGCAAAACCACCAATGCAAGAAAGTTGTTGGCAATGAGCTTTATTGCCTCAAAAACTACCGATGCTACTAATGACAGTATTAAATACATGTTACAAGTAGAACTTTTGTTTGGTTTCAAATAAGTCACCAATGATGAGTTAAAAAGTATAAAAATATCCTTATATTACCAAAAATACCCCCGACTTATAAAAACCCAATTATAAGCCATAAGTTGGTACACGTATGTACTCGGAGAAAACAACCAAACAATTTAAATAAGTCACCCTATTTGGTGTGGGGTCCATATCTTTTCCACTTTTTGTGCAAACAAGATTTTATAAGTCACCAACAACCAAACAGGACTGACTTAAGTTTTATCTTCCTAGCACATTTTGAGAGAGACCCGACTTAATGGAACCAAATAGAACCTAATTATTTTTTATATGCGAGCTGGATTTACACCACCTTGGAGCAACCATGCCTTGGCGATTTTCGAGCTCTGTTCGTAGTTGTTTTCTCTTTTTGCTCTGGCCATGATCTGATTTTGCAGGAGTTTGGCATGGGTGTCTGTCTATGATCTTTTCCCTATTTGGTTCGTAGCTAGATCAATTTCAGCTGGTTGAATTTTTACTTCGATTCATGGAGTTTTTAATCGGATCCGATTGATTCTAGCGTGAGGCGTTTTTTCTGTTCGCCGCGTTCTTCTCTGTTCTGTCGAATGATTTGTTCGTCGCTCGTGGTAGGTGAGAAACGCATAGGTGCTGGGCGATTTGGTGTGTTGATTGAATACTAGCAGACCTGTACTCTGTCTTTTCTTTTTAAAGTGGCGCACAGATCAGCACCGGGTCTCACCATCCTCCTGCAAGCGCTCGGCAGTGAAATCCTGCCTCTTCAGCGCTGCATCATCCTCAGCAACAAGTCCATCAGCTCGTCAGCAGGTACAAGGGAAACAACAGCAGAGCTGCAACGCCGTGCGCTCCACTTGCTCATCCAGGTGCTAGGCATCGATGCTTCTTCCTGGTAAGTTGAGGTAAGCAGTTCACATGCTTTTTGGTCTTGATAATCGAGCATGAGCTAGTATTCAAATTGGTATTTTCAGCAATGGATTTCGAGCAGCAGCATGTCCTCGAAGCTTGAGCCTTGAATTGATTTATTTTGCTTGGAGTACTACTGGATTGCTTGCAGCTTCACGTTTGTTTTGGTTCCAGCATGTACTGAATTCTGATTGACCTGCTATCTAATTTCAGCAAGTGTAGTAGTTATGTCTTGGGCATTATATTTGTGAGTAGTCTCTTTCAAGCTACAGGGAATCAAATATTCTAATCTTGTTTAGCTAGTAGCATCTCACGTAATTTGTTTATTCAAGCTGAATGCTAGCTAGTTATGTTTGGTTCAATGCCTCAGCTGATTTGTGTGAGCTCTGATAGTTTGAGTGCCTTCAAGATTATTTTCACTCACAGATATGCATGTTGTGATCTTGTCCATGAGTTTGCCTGCCTTTCTGGCAGGTTCTAAAATCTGACGTCCAGGTTTTTTTTGTTGGGCACCAGTGAGCTTCGAAATGGCCCTTGTTGTTAAGCGCACGCACCGAAGATGAAAATTCCCTGTTTCTTCCGTGGTTTGTTAGGCTCGACATCGTAGCTCCATTGACTCCAGCCTTGTTCAGCGTCGTGTCTAGCAGGACTGGCGGTTATCGTGCCAACATGTGTTTGATATCTTGCTTAACTTGGCACTAGCACGTGCGCCACTCGTTTCCGACCTTGCGCTCAAGCTTTTGAGGACGATGATCCAGGATCGATCTCCGCCAACAGCGCAAACATTCGCTTGTGCTGCCAAAGGTCCTAATCGAGGCCGGTGCCATGTCCTTCGCCACCACTTGTCCTAAGACCTCCGACCGGTCCTTCACCTTCGCCTCCACTTGGTCTGCCACCTTCGACCAGTGGCTTGGCCGTCCCAACCTGAGCTCTGCGACTCAACATCTCCAGAAAAGGAACACTCACAGGAGCAGTTATGAGTCAACTTGCTGTGGTCCGGGCTTCCGGTGTGCTAAACCATCGGCCTCCGCCCTTTCTGATCGTTCATGTCCCAACACCAAGAAACCAACTGGATTGCCTAATGCCTCCCAATCTCAGCTTGTAGAACACTATACCCTCATCGCTCTGATGATCACTGTCCTCCTCCCCCATTCTGGTTCTCCCTCGATAAGCCGATGGAAAAAGGCACAAGGCAGTTTTAGTTCTACGCTAGTTTCAACTCGAGAGTGTATATATACACACGGGTGGCATGGCAGAATATTTATGGTGGGTGTTGATGCGCAGAGCAATTGTGTTGTAAATGTTTTCAGTCATATAAATAAATCATAAAAAGAAATGCATTCCTTGTCCAGAATCAGAGCTGTAAATGTTTTCAGTCATAAATAAATGAACAGTATTACAGCACATGAGCACAATGTTTGCGTTAAATGTTTAACTTTCCCGGATGCCCAATGTAGACAAGAACACCTACATGTGCCCCAGAAATTCAAGTTCTGCTCGCAGCTTGCAATGCTAGGTCAGTTGTCCTAGCTAGGCACTGTGATTACAGTTTTAATTTATCTCATCCTGGAAGGTAGCTGAAGTTGAAACAAACAAGCCTAAAACGGATGTGCAACACTGAATCGATCAGCATGTCTAGGACTGTTTCTAGTTGAACTGAGTTGAAATTTTCAAATATGAACCCAAGTCTGCTGAGAGACATTTTTCAGCTAAGCCGGATTATTCAATCTGTCCAGCTGGACGTAACATTGGAGGAGGATCAGATCACCTGGACATTGGAATACTCTGGAAAATACTCAGCACGATCTGCATATGAGATTCAGTTTGCGGGACAGATTACTTCAAACTTCCCTAGGCTTCTTCATGTGGCTCGGCGGCCAGGTTACAGGATTAGAGGATGGGAGAATAACTGCTGTGCCCTCCGCGAAAGAATCCTTGCAGAAAGTGCACCACTTATTCACTGAATGCTCCTTTGCCAAGAATGTGTGGTGTTTGGTTGCATCATGGAGCAGCCATCCAAATCTGTGACCTTCAAACCGTTTGGACCAAAGGTGACATGAAGGAATGGTTCATAGAACTGTTTGAATGGGGCACCAAGGAAGCACATTCTTCCAATCCTGACCTTGTGTCACATAGAAACCAAGATGTGTTGTATGAAACCAATCCTGACGTGAAGAATAACGAGCATGGTTAAATCGAATTGTCTCCCAGAATGCTTGTAACATGATGATGTACTTAGCTATAATTTAAAATAATTCTTCTTTTTTCTTCTTTTTTTGTCAAAAAAAAGAGAGAAATAATATTGAGCATGGTTAAATCATCAAAGCCTATTGGATTTAATTAAACAGGTGATCCTGTCAGGGCACCTGCTTAAATTAGGCCATCTATTATTGTCTAGACGATGTTAATTAACTTCTCATGACCATAAGAGTTTACTAGAACCAAGTCCATTGTATTTATCTTGGCTTTCACTTGTCTTAGATTTTTCTCCTGTGATTCTGTGCTTGGCTTGAGAAAAAAATTTCTGTAGGGGTGGGTGAACCGGCTCACATCCAATCCATGGACTCATGCTGACAAGAGGAAAAAAAATTGACTAGAGAAAATATACATTGACGGCATGTTTAGTTCACTACATGATCAAGCTCGAGTTCGGCTGGCTAGATACCGAAACCATGCCTTTCCTCTCGGTCGGATGTTTCAGAAATTCCAGTGGAGCTGCTCAACAACAGGTTCACTAGTTGCAAAGGATGGATTAGGATGGGTTTACGCCATGGACGGCCAAAACCATTCTACCTTCACCTTATATTCCCGTTACATCGCATTCCCAGAAATCATCGAGTCAATGGCAGCATATCATCCCTCTCTGGCTGGCCTCTCTCTCTCACCATACCCTTATGCATTATTCCCTCGATCTCACCGATGAAATGAGTTGGGAGAGGCTTTACAATTTGATCGAAATGCTTTGTATTGTCGGTTTGCCACGATGGAGAAGCTAGCTATTTATGTAATTGCACCTAGTGACTGAGTGGCAGCATATATATATACCTCAACAACCAAAGAGCTAGCGTCAAAAAAAAAAAAAAACAATGACGAAAACAGACTTCATCATCATTATGAGAATTCATTTATGCCTACGCACTTTTTATCTCCATCTCTATATTTACTTTAATTTTGGAGCGTTCTTCCCACTACCTTTTAATTCATAAAATTAAATTCCTCTTGGCCTTGGTATGTACCTTACCATCCGTCCGAGCATGCAGTTGTTCCATGACTTTCGTCAGAGATGATGGTCTTTTTTGCTTGCATATGTTATCTCCGATTGTTTTTTTTTCTGCGTTCGTTTGAGTGTCACGTTACCTGTACAAAGGTTTTTTTTCTTCTATGTTTCCGCAGAAAAAATCACTCTAAAAGGGGAGGATCTCTGTGCGGCGAATAAAATGTGCTTGGAGGGCGTGCCAGTGTACTAAAGTACACAAAAAGAAATAAATAGAGGGAACACGAACTTTATTCATATTTAATGAAAATACAAATATATGTTCCCGATACATGTGCGCGCTACAGGTGTAGCCTGCTGGCGGCAATCTGACTTGGGCGATTGTAGTCTTCATGGTTCCTGGGGCCTCGGAAAGCTCCCAGTTAATTACTCCTGTGATGTAGCTCACAGAGTACCTCCGATTAAGCTGCGTTGGTCGTCGTCGTCGGTCTTCGCTTCACGTCTCCATGCATGTGTTGGTGTAGATGTGGATGGCGTCGGCGTGTCCATGGCCTTGTCGGTCCATGAGCCGGTGGAACGTGGCTAGAGCGTTAGCCACGCCGCCTGTGTCGTTCGCCTCGTCGGTGTCGAACGGCACATGAGTTGTAGTGGTAGTAGCACTTGCATGGTTGATGGAGCTTGGACTGATTTGGACTTCCTCGCAACGTCGTCGGTGATGCGCCATGGAACTTGGTCATGTAGAGTTGTTGAAGTTGTAGTAGGCTTGATGAAGACTTGCACTCGCCTACGACGTCCGCCTCGTCGGCATGAGTAGCGTGTAGTAGATGGAGCACACGAGTAGCGTGTAGTAGGTGGAGCAGGCGTGTGTTCCGGGTCGACGCCGTGGTCTGGGTGTCGATGTGGTTGCCTTCTCCATGTATCCTGTATATTAAATATAATACAAAATCTGGAGAGGTTAGTTATAAATCTTATGCCGCCGTTGATAAGGCTGGCCTTCATTACGTAGATTGCATATGCATGCACATGCTTGGTGCTGGCACAAACTTGTGGCCGCTGCCTATCATCCCGCCATAGATCGGGCCGGAGTACATGATCATGTGTACCTCCTCCAGCGGCTTGGCACGTTAGTGGCTCGATGCCAGTCCGTCCAGCGCGTCGCCTATGATCGGCGCATCTGGCTTGGGGCAGAGAAAGTCGACGTGGCTTATAGCATAGAACGCCAACGTCGCGTCTTGGTGTCACCGAAGCCAGCTTGCCGGCGTACAGGCACGAGCATTCGAGACGCCATCGCCGATGGCGTCCGGGTTTGCCTCCGTTGTGCGGCGGCAGTGTCAAGGTAGATGGAGCCGCTGTCGATGGCGTCTGGGCTCACCCCTCTTGCAGTGCGGCGATGTCGCCGGTGTAGACGAAGATGCTCGCCGGCGGCCCGGTGCATAGTCGGCGTAGCGGAGACGTGGGCATGGACGTGAGCATGGCCTTGTGTGTGGACACGCACACTGGCTTTCTTGATCTTGCATCTTTGTTGCATGCAGATGTGTACGTACTATACACGCACATGCATGTGCATATACATGCAGGCGTATATACATGCCATAGGTACATGGTGACGTTGATCCGGTGCGTCCACTTTTAGCGGCCATGCTCAGGTTCAAGTGCACTCCCGGCATCCCGTCGTCCCCGAGTGCATATGTAGTAGATCGGCCATGGACGCCATCTCCTCGAAATACCGGCGGCGCTCCTTGCTCTCAGATGTGAACGAGCGCTGTGCTGAGCAGCCTGACGGCGCCGGCGTGGTGGCTCGTGTTCCCTTTGTACGTGCGGCCGATATCCTGGCCGGGCATTCGCGTTGATGCCAACGTGCCGGCCGGCCGGCACTAGATCAGGATGGATGACGCCATGATGGCTGCCCTTGCTGTGATCCAATCGTCCGTGTTGATCTTGGTTGAAGGCGGCATGGCGGCTTGGTGTCCCGGTGTAGATCAAGCTGGACGAAACTAGCGCCGTGCAGGTGGCTGCCTAAGATGCAGATCGTCATAGATGGCGCCGGTGCCGTGGCGGGCTGCCTTTGTCTGCTCCAGCGATCGAGTCGGCCGGGCGTCCCTGTCGTCAACTCGTGAAGATGTCCTTCATGGATCCACCGGCGGGCCTCTCGACGATGGCATGCTTGGGGTGATCTCGACGTAGTATGCGTGGATAGGATCTTGGCCGGAGGCGGCGCCACGTACAGGCTGCCGGCGTCTCCCCGCTGCTTGCTGATGATACACGGCGCCGGGTGTGCCGGCGGCTGCCTTCCTATGCAGATCGTCATCGATCGTGCACACGCTCCGTGCTCCTGATTGATGGCGCCGTGGAGGCAGCTGACCCAATGAGCTTGACCGTGGATGGATCTCAGCCAGCGGCGGCGTACGCGGTCGTCTCGCCGGGCAGCATCTCCTCTGGTTCATGGTGGTGGTAGACTCGAGTCTCGCTGGTGCTTGCCGTCCACGATGTAGACGAAGCCAGCACCCCTGGCGCCGTGCCGGCGGCTGCCTTCCTAGTCCTTCAGATGCAGATCTCCTTCGCACACTTCCTGCTAGGCAGCCTGACGGCGCCAGGATGCATCGTGTGACCCCCTTTCGTGAAGTCCTGGTACGTAGTCATTTATATAGGCAAGGGTTAGGGTATAGGGAGCCTGATGGCAACACGCACGCGCCGCCAGAGTTTGTTAGCGTGCCCGAGATACCCGGCGTCGACTCATGCATGCACAAGATGATAAGCACGGGCTTCTCTATCCACCTGATCGTTATCTCTTCACATGATAAGCCTTCCAGAAGACTCCACCAAGTTTACGTAACAATCCAAATTAGACCCAAACATTCATTGGGCCGGGCTGGTAGATATGGACGAGATCGGTCCTGTATACCGTTCTGCATAAAAGCCGTATAATACACGTACATGATCCGGATTCGATTCCCCGTACGCTATGGCTGCCTGGTGAGCTTTGCACTGCTAGCTCATGAAAATATATCAAGCCAACGAGTTGCTAGCTTCTTGTCTTTTCCCTGGCTTTTCAATGTTGCAGCACATATATGAAGATATATGCAAACTAGAGAAATTTGTACAAAATCTCGTCAAACATTCTACCCGTCATGAGTCTGAAAGCCTTCAATCCGACACTCGGACCCGTTTTTTTTCAGTCCTGTTTTCCTTCTGGTTCATCAGAGCGTCCACATGTTCTTGTTATTATTTTTGTGTTTGTTTCTCTGAAATGTCATCAAAACACAAAACATAAAAGTATCTATCGATCAGTCAGGGTCTTTGAATTTATAGTCTTTTCTATAAAGTAATAATTTTCACCATTGATGCATTTTTTATTACAACAAAAACTGTCTTATTAGAACCCGGCGAACTAATAATATTCCGAGGATTTTATTGCCATTCAGTCTAAATAAATATGCCTCCAGGCAGGATGTACGTATGCACTGCTGTAATTTCGACGAGGGGGTTCACATGAAAATAGAGAACATCTGTCATCATAATCATCAACAATAGACCGACTGACCATAGATGACATGATGATTTTCTCTATTTTATTGAAGTACTGACTTGAGTTACACCGCTACAGCATAGTGGTTAACGTGTGCCTCACGGACGAGGAACAACCAATCGACCGAGAAAAAGTTCAAGTTTTGAAACAACAAGCAATAAATCAAGAGGCATGGGAACCTACAGCCGTCCAGGAACAAAACAGATCCTGTATATCTCAAACACACGGGTTCTAAAGCCCAGCTCTCTGCAGGTTCTTCCATGCACAGAAGTTAAAGATATGTAACACCATTCCTTCCAAAAGCCTGCATGCCTCCCCTCAATGAGCACGGTTAAATCGACAAAGCCCCTATTGGATTTAATTAAGCTGGTGATCCTGCAGGATCGATCACCTGCTTAAATTATGCCATCTATTATTATCTAGACGATGTTAACTTCCCATGACCATAAGAGTGTCTTAGAACCGAAGTCCATTGTATTTATCTTGGCTTTCACTGTTAGATTTTTCTCCGGTGATATCGTGCTTCACTGAAGAAAATTTCTGTAGAGGGCGGGTGAAGCGGCTCACATCCAATCCATGTACTCATGCTAACAAGAGGAAAAATAGTTGTTCTAATATTCGTCTGTCCCATATGTCTAATTCTCTCTTCTACTTATATACCTGCGTCCATACATCAAGGGCATGTTTAGTTCGCTACATCGAGGTCGTGTTCGGTTCGCTACATACTGAAACCATGGACTTCCCCTCGGACTGATTTTCAGCTATTCCAGTGTAGCTTATCATTGACAACAGGTTTACTGAATGCAATGGATGGATTAGGTTGGGTTCAAGGCATGGAGGTCAAAACCATTCTAACTTCACCTTATATTCCCAGTGCATCCCATTCCCAGGAATCATCGAGTCAACGGTAACATATCATCCCTCTCTCACCGTACCCTTCCGAATTATTCTCTCGATCTCACCCATGAAATGAGTTGGGAGAGGCGTTAGAATTTGATTGAAATGCTTGGCTTGCCACAAGATGGAGAAGCTAGGTATTTATGTAATTGCACCTATAACCGTGAGTGGCAACACATACCTAAACAACACAAGAGCTAACGTCAAAAAACATACTTCATCATCTCATTATGAGATTTCATTTATGCCTAGTCATCTAAGTACTATCTATACTTTTTATCTCCATCTCTTCCCACATGCAGTACTTTTTAATTCACAAAATGCCTCTTGGTCTTGGTACCTTATTACCATCCGTCTGAGCGGTTCCGTGGCTTTCGTCAGACATGCTCGTCTTTTTTTTCTTCCACATGTTACACGTTTAAGTGTTTCTTTTATCTGCGTCCGTTTGAGTGTCACGTTACCCATCCAAGGGTTGTTTCTGTTTTACTCGTCATGAGACTGAAAGCGTTCAGTCCGACCGGTTTTTTTTCAGTCCTGTTTTCCTTGTGGTTCATCTGAGTGTCCACTCCACATCTTCTTGTTGTTATTTTTGTGTTTGTTTCTCTAAAATGTCAAGATAAAAGCATCGATCTGTCAGGGTCTTTGAATTTCTAATCTTTCCTATAAAGTAATATATTTTTTTGAGAGAACATAAAGTAATCTTTCACCGTTGATGTATTTTTTATTAGAACAAAAATTATCTTATTAGAACCCGGCGAACCGTTGGTACAACTAATAATATACTGAGGATTTTGTTGTCATTCAGTCTAGAAAAATATGTTTCCAGGCGCAAAACGTACGTATGCACTGCTGTAATTTCGACGACGGCGTCACATGAAAATATAGAACATCATCTGCCATCATAAATCATCAACAACAGACCGACCGACCATAGATGACACGATGATTTTCCCTCATTTTATTGAAGTACTGACTTGAGTTAAACCGCCACTCCATAGTGATTAATGTGTGCCTGTTAGGTTGTTGCGGCATATTTAATTTGTCATTTCTCTGAATTTTTTTAGAATCCATTGAAGTACTCAACTCATATTGATCTCGATCGATAACCCATGCTGAAGTACACTACACATGCTTGCATGCCTTAATACGGTCTCCAGCAGAGAGTACAGTGTCCTTACGCATACGACACTCTGCTAGGTTTGCTCTACATCGGCTAGCAGAGACCCGGCGGTTATCGCGCCAACCTATGCACAGCAAAGCTAAGGTTAACATGACACGGAAATCCAAAACTCAACCCCTCTGCAGGAGAACACAATACAACCGGTGCCGTCCATATTCCGCATGCATCCCAATCCAAACAGCAGATCGGTTCTACTCTTTTCTTTCTCCCCGTTTATGTGGCATTATTCTTCATGCAACGACGAAGCAAGTTGACAGACAACGAGCTTCTGGAGAAATACTATACTATTAGCAAATATAGATGCTACTGGTTAGCCACTTCTTCTAGTGGTGGATATGTATCACATCGTCCCCAACCCCACCCACCCATGTTGTACTAGCTAGTACTTCGACTATTATTATGACCTAGTACGTACCACACTTGTGTATATATATACTTCGACTATTTGCTGTTATGTTAGGGCATCCGTAACGAGATCGATATGGCTCTCTACTCAACTTCCACACACGAGAGAGAAATTTGCTAGATATAGCGAGCAACCGGGCACTGATAATTCCAATCTATAAGCGCGCCCAACTCGCACGCACCTTATCTGCTAGCTCCCTCGAACTCTCAAGTCTCAACACGTGGGTGTGCCAAAGTTTGCCAATGATATGATGTTATGCTGTTCTACGAAGTTCTCATCTTTTTTTCGTGCTGCCTGCAACATGGGAAAAGTTCTTCTTTTGGCTCCTTCTCAGAGATAGGCTCAACACAAGGAATATTTTAAGAAGAAAGAACAGAGAGCTACCTGATTACTCTTGTGTGCTATATATCTAACCAGGGCATTGAGAGGAAACATGCTTCCACCTTTTCTTTCAATGTCCCTTCAGTATTGATTGCTGGAACACAATCCCCATCCATTGCGACTTCACTCTTGAGCCACTGGATATGATGATAGAGGCAAGAAGCAATTTCAATAATGTGATTTTCAGAGAATTAGTCATTACAGCCTGTTGGATTATATGGAAGATGAGGAACAACATAGTTTTTGATAATGGCCAAACAAATCTATCTCAGTGTAAGCATATGTTTAAAGCTGAACTTGGCTTGGTTTGTACCAACCTTCAAGCAGACTCTTCAAATTAGTAGATGGAGAGATAGCTATATGTAACTTCCTTCTCTTTTTGTTTTGAGCCTAGTTGCTCTGTAACGCCTGTACATAAAAACCATGCTGCGTGTAGTACAATATGTGAAAATAAACTGAGCTTTTTATTCATTCAACCAATATAGAGACCAGGGACATTGGTGACACTTGAGGAAGACCGGGATGATATGCTAAAAATCCATAGTGATTACAGTTAGTACTCCTCCGTCTTGATGCTACATGAGTGTATATTCTTGGCCGATCGGTCATAATTCTTTTGGGTAGGAATTGGGCCAGTAATCTGTTCGTCGCCATATGTATTATGTGCAAAAATATCTCGCAGAGGCCAGAATACAATTTATTAATTCCTTTTGTCCATACATATGTATTTAGTGATGGCCCAGATATAGCTATGCATTCGGTTTCCATTAACACTGTTGCGTGGATTTGTTGTTCCTGAGTTCATTCTCTGTGAATTATGATGAGCCGTTGATTAGTACGTTCAGAGAAGGTTCACACCCAAATGAATTTATTGTTCATTCAGGATGGTCTTTGCAATAAAATACTTGTGTAGTAGTACTCCGTAGACCGTAGTTGATTGATTTCTGATGTGAGGACAAAATAGTACTTTATGGATGCTATTTTCCATTTATGGTTATTATTTTAATCCTTTTAAAAGATTTAGAATTGCTCCCAGACACGCAGACTATAGTACATACTTGCATGTCTCATTAGTACACACCCTCACACGTTGCTAGCTTTGTGGTGCAAGGCCCAATCTTACTATTACCAAATGGGCTAATTGGAGGCTCCAATAAAAACTCCACGTTAATTCTCTCCAGATGCTCTAGAAAAAAAAAGATAAATCCTAAAAATTCCCAGGTTAATCAGAAATATCTGGCCATCAAATCAAAATTATGCAGCCATCTATATCCATTGGATCCGTGTCATGAACCAAAAGTGGCCCACGGCGGAGGCCCAACAGGGCACCTCGCGCATGGCCAGCGCCGCCGCCGTCGCCGTCGTCGTCATCCTTCGCCACATCATTTACTTCATCATTAAGTAATAATTATTTAGGGAATAAATATTTAGGGAAAGAAATAAGATTGCTTGTAAAAAGGTATTCCACTCTATAAGAAAACCTTGTAGATATTTCTTAGCAAGCAAGTCTCCCTCGGACTATAAATACAAGGGACATGTAATCGTTTGGATCTTAATTAGAAAAATAAAAGGGGTAGCTCCCCAAACAGCTCTTGTCTCTCCAGCTCTCTCTCTCCCAACCCCCTACCCGCGGCGCCGCCGCCGACTCCAGGCGCTGCCGCCGCCGCCGCCGCCCACCCGCGCGCGCCACCATTGTCGTCCTCCTCGTCACCGTCCGGGCTGCTACACGTCATCATCATCATCTTCTACCTCGTCGTTCTTCATCGCCCTCGTCTTCACGCCGCCGATCGACATCTCCACCACCTCCAACACCGCCGCCGCCTCCTACCCCTACCCCGCACACGCCACCATCTTCCTCGCGCACGCCGCTGCCCCAGGGCTTTAGCGCCGCCCTTCCCCTTCGCACCGCCGTCCAGCTCGCGCCCGACGTGTCACCGACCGCCGAATCGCTTGCGGTCTCGGCGGCTGGTATCCGGAGACCCGGGGCGATTCCCACCACCGACGGCTTCCGACCACCACCAACGCCAAGATCCGATGGACGACCACAAGATCACCGAGCTTGACGCGGATCCGCGAGTGTGCTGATCTCGTGAGGAAGATCCAAGCCAACTTCACCACCCTCCCGAGAAGCTCGACCAGCCTGCTACGACGACCACCAAGGACGACACAAACTTGGGCGCCGCCGCCGCCGACATCGCTGCCCCGGTGCCGCCGCGAACGGACAACAACACCGTCCTCGACATCCATGACAACCCGTGGCCACGCCTGCAACACCGCAGCACGCGACCATGCTGTTCGGCGAGCGCCAACGCAACTACGTCAAGCCGGGCGACCTCCTCGATGACGCTCCTACCATGGGTGCCACCGGCGACAACGGTGCCTCCCAGGGCGCCGCCGACATCGTTCCCCCCTTGATCACGCGACGCCGCAAACAACGAGCACGGCTACCCCAAGGATGCCCCAGCTGCCGCGACCCGGTCGATCGAGGCTACCACCGACGTCCACCACCGCTCGATGAAAAGCCTACCCAACTAGGCCAACGTCTCCGGCTACTACAATGGCGCGAGATAAGTTCCCGGTCACTAGCAACATCATCTTTGACATTGGGAACATTTGGAGTGCCAGCACGGACGACTCAACGACGTCGCCCGACGTCGACGCCGACGTCGCCAATCTCAACCCCGACGTCCCGACATCCTAGACACAACAACAAATGAGATGAACAACAACGACAACACCTTCACCAACCAGGACATCTTCAACACTGGTACCATCGACGACATCGCCAACAACATCAAAGAATCAAATTTATTTAAACCATACCAAAACATATTAATTTAAATATTACACATAGTTTTTCTATTGCAAGAATCTAACCCGTGCGGGAGCACGGGTTGATAGACTAGTTACACTAATTTATGGGCGAGCTGGTTAGTATCTTTTTTTGGCGGATATATATAATGCTTCACACACCAGTTTCTGTCCTTGCTAATTAGAGGACGAAAGGATGGCGCATTGTTCATTAAAAACAAGCACATACAAATGAATAAGAGACCACGAAAAAGTAAGACTCTTGACTCAGAACCAATTACATCAGAGACGTTAGAGCTTCTAACGGCAGCACATGAAGAATAATTATGGCTCAGATGCACGATATGAAACCTGATTTGTTCGGCACATCTGCAACCCGCTTTGCCAATTCTCCATTTCGGTTATCGGTTGCTGGTTGCCACTGCAATCTTGTCCTCAGAGCATCTGCTCGATTCAGATCAATCCCTCAGTGAGTTCACGGCAACAGGATACTAGCTGTAGTTGGTTCCCTGATAGCCATTTTTTGTGAGTCAAAACGCATGCTGCCTTTACCTGTTCCCATTGCATCCCATTCCCAGGAATTATTATGCCGATGACGCCACTCAGCATCACCTCTCTGGCCACCTCTCAGTTCTCACCCTTCCGCATTATTCTCTCCTTGGAAAGGGAAATGGCTTGGGAGGAGGCATTTGCAATTTGAAGTATTGCCACGGTGAAGAAGCTAGCTATTTATGTACACAGGTGGTGACGGTGAATTTAGTTCTTCACCAACCAACATGGCCAATTACTGTCAGTCGTCTAGGCAGTAGCCCAACAAGGCAACAACTAAAGAGTTGAATGAAAACCAGCTGCATCATCATCTTAACACAAGATTTAATTTGTGCCTATATAACATAAAAGATAATATAGCCAAGGCATTGTGGATACATAGGTAGCAGCTGCAAACATGACAACAAGTTTGACAATAAGCCTTAAAAAGAACATATATCCAAGCTTCTCAGTGTAATTTAAATATAGAGTCATGGATTAATTATTTCAAAAATAGCATATATCCAAGAGCTGCTATTATCGATGGTGATTAGGTTATACTGATTGATACTTATTTATTTCAGATTTTTATGAGAACTTCTAGGATCCGTGTTTTGTTTTCCTATCGGGTCTCATAATGATTAACATGTAGGCCTGGTTGGGACCTTAGTTAGAACCGTTAGCATTTGTGTTCCTTTTATTATAGCGTGCCATGCCATCTAATTATTAGTTAAAAGTTGAAAAATCTTTAGATCTATATATAAACTCTTGTTCTATCTCTTTCTGTGACTTCATGTATCTATCGTTTAACATTCAACTTTACTAGAGTTACTTGCCGCAATATTTTTTTACTTGTTAAGTAAAAACTTGTGTTTTTATTTTTATTTAAAATTTACTTATTTATTTCTACTAAAAAGAGTTTATATCCTACTAGCATTGTTTTCCACATTTTAAAACTTAAAACTCGGTTTGCACTCTAGCACAGTAGCACTGAACATGTTGGTTTTCTTATATGACTTATGATTAGATGATTTTTTTAAGTATCGTATAGTGTTTAAAGTTACATTTACTAATATTCATATGACATAATTTTTTTGTCAACATGTTGTCCGCATTAATATAAAGTTCTGTTGTTACTTTTTTATCTTGCCTTGGAAGGGTGGCTCGTTTGGCTCGTGAGCGGTTGGCTCGTTATAGCTAACGGGCTAAAATATTGGCTCAGCTCGGCTCGTTAGGCCGAGTTGAGCCGAGCAAGCTAACAAGCCTCTAGTTTTTCGTCGAGCCTTATGAACAACAACGTTCATAAGCTAACATCCTTAAGAACATAGCAAATAGCAGGAGCGGGATAGCTAACATCCTTAAGAACATAAGCTAGCTTTTACAAAGGGCAGATCCAGTCCTAAATCGAACCGAACTAATACAGTTGGATTCTGTGGAATTTTGTTATGTACAAGAGCTGCATTGCCAAATTCGATCATTTCTGCAAGGAGCTAAACAACTGGCACTCAGGCTGGACCTCTATTTCTGTTGTCTGCTAAATGTTCAACCTTTTCTCCAGGGTTTGATTTCTCGAGCAGTCGATGTCTCCATTGCGTTTGGTTCGCTATACTGGAACCATGTCTCAGCGCACTTGCTGTACATGGCTGAGCTCTTGCCATTTCTTAAAACAAAACCCTGAAACGGATGTCTTCCCCTTGTTTCACTTTGAATTATGTATACCACTGGACGTGCTATACAACAGCGCCAACACTCGCTTCTGGTCAATGGCTCAGTGAGTCATGGCACCAGATGAGCAGCTGGAATTGGTTCCCAGATAGCCATTTTTCACGAGTCAAAATGCATTCTGCCTTCACCTGTTCCCATTGCATCCCATCCCCAGGAATTATTGAGCCGACAATGCCACTTAGCATCATCACATCTCTCTGGCCACCTCTCACCATCCGCATTATTCTCTCCTTGGAAATGGGAAATGGCTTGGGAGGAGGCTTTACAATCTGAAGTGCTTTGTAGTATTGCGACAGTGGAGAAGCTAGCTATTTATGTACACAGGCCATGAGTTTAGTTCTTCACCAACCAACTTGGCCAATTACTGAACCTAATTTGGCAGCAGTAGCTCAAACAGCTAAAGAGTTGAATGAAAACTAACTGCATCATCATTTTAACACAAGATTGAATTTATGCCTATATACCAGAAAATATAATGTAGCCAAGGAATTGTGGATATATATAGGTAGTAGTTGGAAACATGACAAGTTTGACAATAAGACTTAAAAAGAACAAAAAAAGCGTATATATATTGGTACACTTTTTACTTATTAGAAAGTAATATCTCAAATAAATCTGAGCCATTGATTTTTACAGTTTTTTCTAAGTTAGTTATCTAATTAATTAATATAAATTCAAGAAAGAAACATAATAAATCCTCGTGTCTCGAATGGCGCGGAACACGGTTAGATGATGCGAATCATACGGGAGGTATGGATGCTTGCTTCTTCCTTCGCTGGTTTTCTTTGAGACAATAAATCCCGCCATTCCAAATAGGACCAAAATGAAATCAAGGACTTCTAGAATCCATAAGCTCTTATTTTTTTTTAAAATGAAATCCATAAGCTCTTATAGCTAGAGTAGCTTAGAGAGAAAAAAAAAAACTACTATATCATTAATTCAGGCTGCTGCTAATAACATGGAGGTTGATGAGGGAAATGAAGATATAGAGGTGGATGTTGTTGGTATGGAGGATAACAACAACAATGCTGCCCGATGCTTGGGAACTAGCTGAACAAGTCTGGCCGACAATGGCCGGGGATATGGCACAAGGCATTCAGGGAGCCCAAGGCAATGAAGTGGTTCATGATCTCATGGATATTGATTTGTCGGGGTCCTCTATGCGGTTTAGAGAGCAAATGGTCCTCGACATTGATATCGGTGATGTTTTCAAAGCCGTCGATGAAAGTTCGGACTCGGTGATGCAAATACAGAGTTCATGGAGGAAAGAGCAAGATTTCTTCTTTGCGCGAGTAAGTTTACGTGCCAACATAGCCTTGTTCCACGGGAAGAATCTCCCATCCAACAGCAACATAACCCCACCCTTTATCATCATGAAGCCAATATCGATTGACAGGGCTGTTGACCAGCCCGAGAGATATGCTTTGCCATCGGTCCCCCAAATGGAAGTGATCTAGTGGTGTGGAAACCAAATGCCGCTTTGTGATTACATTTGCAAGCTTACCCTTTTGTTCGATAACATTAGGAAGCGAGAAGAAGAAAAAGTTGGTGACTAAAACTCTATTCATCGGTGAGAATGGAGTAGTGCATGACACAATGGCAGCGGTGGAGGAATCTGTTGAGGTGCAGGTGAATGAGCATTCTTTCAGCCCAGCAATTCAAATTCAAAAGGAGTCATCGGCCCAGGCCCATCATCCACAAGGTAACAGAAGAGATTCAGCCCAATCGGGTCGAAAAGAAAGGGTATGTCTCTCCCATCCCTCATCTCAATCTCGATCCTCGAACACCACCGACCCGAAAAAATTTATGACGCAAAGACAAGACTCTCCACCGAGGCGGGGAGGGTTTTCGCCAGTCGAATGGCCACCGGAACCAACCAAGTCCGGGAATCGTGGGGCAAGAGAAGTGGATGAAATGTCGGGTGAGCTCGCACCCCTATCCATTGAAACACTAAGAAGTTGGGGAATTGCTTGTGGTGTTGATCCTAGTGATCTAACCATTGATGCGCTCTTACAGGCGCCCTCTACTACGGTTCACAATGATGACACAAACGACAATTAAGAAGAAGGGAAGAAGGACGTGGATGAGGACGGACGTTTACGCCTCTACGCTTGCCAGCTTTTATCGGTTTCTTTTTGCTTATATCTAGTCATTATGACAGTAAGTAGAAACAAAGGGAAACTTTATCTCTCGGTTTGTGCCTTTGAGTTGCGGCTTATGTAATAACTACACTTTAGTTATCTTGGATTATGTTGAATGGTACTCGGTCAGAACCATCTCGGTCGGTATGTGGTGCTATATTATCCAAATCTTCTCGTGTTTGGGATACATGTTTTTTTACGAATGTAAGGCCGTTATGCCCCCAAGTTGTGTGTTTTCTCCTACAACCGTGAAAATGAATAGTCAAACTTGGAATATATTGTCTTTGGAACATCGGGGGTATGAATGCCAGCCCAAAATGTGATGCTATTCGGGATAAGATAGAGGAAAGTGCCCGTGCTATCATATGCTTGCAAGAGACTAAAAAAGAGAATCTATAGACATCTCTTATGTCGGAAATTTGCACCTTAAGGTTTGATAGTTTTGATTTCATTCCATCGGTTGGTGCATCGGGGGATCTTGATGATCCGGAATAGTTCTATCTTCGTGAGGTTCAGTGCAGGACAAGCATAGCTATGGTATCATTTGTAGAATTTGAGTCTACACATAATAATGAAACTTGGAAATTAACCACTGTTTATGGGCCATCTCGGGAGCCATTGAGATCGAGAATTCATAAACCGGTTCAAATCACATGATGTTGATGATGACATCAATTGGATGTTCTTGGGAGATTTTAACTTTTACGGATCTTTGAGCAATAGAAACCAACCTGGGGAAACCTAAATGACACCCTAATTTTCAATGATGCTATTGGGCATCTGGGTTTGGTAGAACTACCTCTGATAGGTAGATCTTATACATGGAGTAACATGCAGTCGAATCCTCTCCTTGAACAGTTGGATTGGTTCTTCACATCAGTAAATTGGTCAATTGAATACCCCAGCACAGAAGTCCTGCCCCTTGCAAAGATAACCTCAGATCATGTACCTTGCAAGATAGTCATTGGCACCAAAATCCCAAAAGCAAGCATCTTTCGCTTTGAAAACTACTGCGCAGAACAACATGATTTTGTTGATGTGGTGAGCAATAGCTGGTCATCAAACCCAGCCACCACTCGGATGCTTTGCAAAGAGAATCAGTTCAAAATTCAAAAATCTGAGAAATGTGTTAAAGAACTGGAGTAAAAGCATCTCAAACCCGAGACCGTTGATTCGAGCGCAATGAAGTCATTAAAGCTCTTGATGACTTAGAAGATCAAAGAGGCCTCTACAACCCCGAAGCAAACCTCGGGAATGCTGTCAAAAAAAAACAATTGAGAATTTGGCTCAAATACAAAAACATATACTTGGAGGAACAGATACACAAATAACGAGTTAAGTTTGGTGATGAATGCACCAAGTTTTTTTCATGCAATGGCTACAATTTCTTATAGAAGAAACACAATTTCCCAGTTGTTGAATGAGCGGGGAGCTTGGATTCGGGATCATGAAGGGAAAGCTGGACTCTTATGGTCATCTTTCGGGCATAGGATGGGTTCCTCAATAAATCCAACTATGACCTTTGATCCGCAAATGCTTAATACGGGGTAGATGGCCTAGACAGCTTGATAGCTGAGATTGAAAATGCTGAAGTGGACCTTGTAGTAAAACACATGCCCCCGATAAAGCTCCCCGGTCCCGATGGATTCAATGGCCTTGTTCTGAAAAGGTGTTGGCAAGTATTAAAACCCTGACTTCTATGCACTCGTCGGCAATTCTTTCAAGGGCAAGCCAACCTAGAGTGCATAAACAAGTCATACATAACATTGGTGCCAAAGAAGGACAGCCCAGAAACGGTTAATGACTTTAGGCCAATCTCACTCCTGAATATTTCTCTCAAGCTCATCACCAAAATCTTGGCCAATAGACCGCAAAATGTAATCCTAAAACTTGTGCATCGGAACGGTATGGATTCATCAAATCTAGAGCCATTCAGATTGCATTGCCCGGTGTTATGAGTACATCCATCAGTGTCATTATTCCAAGAGAAGAGTATTAATCCTGAAACTAGACTTTGAAAAGGCTTTTGATACAGTGGAGCACTCTACAATCATCTTGATGATGTCACATCCGGGCTTTCAAATCAATGGATCCAATGGATGCGGTCCCATTCTCTCATCGGGTTCCTCGGCTATCTTTGCTAAATGGAGTGCCCGGTAAATATTTCAAATGTGTCGTGGAGTCGGGCAGGGGGATCCACTTGTCTCCTCTCTTGTTTGTGCTAGGCTGCAGAGCGCTTCGGATAATCATAAATAGAGCCTCGGGCGGTGGTCATCCGATCAAGCCTTTACCACAACCGGATGAAGACTATCCGGTTGTGCGAAGACGCCAATGACACGCTTATGTTTGTCCAAGCAAATAGTGTGCGATTGACATTTCTCAAAAACCTCCTGCGAGGAATTTTTCGGAGGCCACCGGTCTTAAGATCAATTTCAGTAAATCTAACATTTATTCCATCAATGTTAGTTCTGAAGATATGTCGGAATCGGCCAATGTTTTTGGATGTGAAGTGGGCACAATGCCTTTCACATACCCGGGCTTCCTATGGGCAACACTAAACCAAGATTTGAGGACCTTACACCCATAATGGATAGAGTTGAAAGGAAACTATCGGCATCTTCCAACCGGCTATCATACGGTGGGAGATTGCAATACATTAATTCTCGCTCGGCGCCAATTACCACATATGTTATGTGTTCCATCAAAATATCAGCGGAGCTGTTGAATATGTTGACGGGCGTAGACAATGTTTATGGAGAGGAAACTCGAAAAAGAAAAAGGGTGGTAACCTAGTGGATCGCCAACTTTGTCAACCGCCAAAAGAAAAAGGTGGCCTTGGAATCATTAATCTGAGGCTTCAAAATGATGCTCTCCTTATGAAACAGACTTAGTAAGTTTTATAACGAGCGCAGACATTCTCTGGGTGCGTATGATCTAGAATAGATACTATATTGGCAAAGTTCCACACAAGCTGCAGAGAGGTAGGCTCATTCTTTGGAAGGATGTAATGAGACTCAACCATATCTTCGTGTCTGCATTGCCGATTGTGAAATGGGAGATGGAAAAAATGGTGAGATTCGGGAGGGACGGATGGTCCGACTTTGTCCTTCTTGATGAATTCCCAAGGCTAGCTTCTTTTGCAAAAACAAGGCATATCGATTCTGCGAGATTATGATGATAGAGGATCCGGATTACGTCTTTTTCCTACCTCTTTCAGCTGAAGCAATGGAAGAATTGACAAGCCTACAAGAGCACCTGCAATCAATCAGCTATGATAATGAATCGGTTGACGGATGGACCCCCTCATGGGGAGGCTCATATACCTCGAGGAAGTTCTATAAATATGTATTTAGCAATGTTGATGCTGATGCAGTGTTCAAGATCATTTGGAAGTCAAGGTGTATCCCCAGAATCAAGTTCTTTGCATGGTTGATAATGGTTGACAGACTTAATACAAAAGACATGCTTCAGAGAAGACATATACATATACATGGCAGCCATGATTGTGTTATGTGTCCAAGCTCCACCCCGAAACTTTACAAAGACCTATTCTTTGAGTGCGGCTTTGCCCAAGCCTTGTTGGCGTAAGATAGGCATCAATTGGGATATGAGCCTGAATCTCTACGTGATGATTCGGGGAGAGGGACGTCAAACTCATAACATACACCTTTCACGCAGGTAGCCCTTACAGGGAGCCCAGGAGCTATGGAAGCTCGGGAATGACAAAGTATTTCGAGAGAAGGGACCCCAATATCACTCTATGGTTTGCTAACTTCAAATCTCGGTGCTTACTTCAATCTGTTAGATTCAAAGTGACCTTAGGTCAAGCTTTTGTGTTTGGCTAGATGCTTTCAGTTGAACTACTTGTAAGAACTCTTGTACCCTGCTCTTTTTTATAAATTAATGAATCTCTTACTGTGGGGATCTCCCCACGCCTCTTTTAAGTCAAAAAAAAAGTGTCTCAAAAAAAAAAAAAAAAACTCGATCTACAATGGAAACATGTTTTGAAGGCGCTTGTGTGTACTCAACGGCGGACCGGGTGGAATTGTTCCGTTCCGCAAAATAAGCGGGCGTCGTCTACGTGAGATCGCCCCTCGGGCGCCGCTAATTGCTGGATCGCACCACGGCAAACAAACGGCCCAATGACCTATACCGGCCCATAAGCGCTGGCGTCATACAAAGCCCAATAGGACTCAGGAGGAACTGGATTTGCCGCTCAATGTAGTTGAGCGTATGTTCCCCATGCATCCCACTCCCAAGAACCATGACTTGATGCTAACGCCACTATGAATTTAACCTTGGTGATCATATATGGTGCTCCAAGCAAGTACTAGCAGTCTACAAACCATGCAAACAACTCGCAACCACAGATTTTCATGCATGGTAGTAGTTGACATGGTACAAACCACTCATCTATTTATTTATGAGCTAGCTAGGAAAGTTGAGGCCGATATGCAAATAAAAGGAGCTCGATGGCGGCCACTAACGCACAGCGGTAGCAAAGAAAGACTCAAGTGCCCCGGAATCGTAGGTATAGGACATAGGAATATCTTTGGAATATGCCTTGACTTACCCAAGGACATTTTTGTAATCGGCAAATGATGTAACGGCACCCTATAAAGGTGGGAAGTCAGCCTTCTTGGAGTTGGAGGGTAGCAAGTAGTTAGAAACCTCAATTGATGCCTCTGAAGTTATGTGAACTCGATTTGGCACCCGAGCCTCCGCTAGTCGAAGGTCTCCGCCTCAGATCGGAGCATCCGACCCTTGGGTGTCGAGCAGCAACGAACTTGCCTCTCACTTTCACTCTCTGTTGGGATCGCTCTCTCCCAACATTACTATGATCTACCGCATCTACATTTGCTACAAGGTGCATTGAAAGTAATTAACCACGTGCAAATGAACATGAAGCCAGAAGAAAAGTCATGACATAGAATCAGTTACATCAGAGAGACGTCCAAGCAACATCGTCATTCCTTTAATTCGGCATCTAACGGCAGCACACGAGAATAGACTATGGCCTTGATGCATGGTATGCATATATGAAGCCTGATCTGGTCAACATGTGCATACCAATACCACTCGGCCAATTCTCCAATTCGGTCATCGGTTGCTGGTTGCCACTGGTGTCTCGCCTCCTCTTCCAGCTTGGCACAGTTATAGGCTGGTTCACTCTATCTCTCCTTTCTGTGTGTTCGCACGGCTAACGTAAACTGCATTACTCAACAGAGTTCCTGCATTTTCTATGCAACAAAAAAAGGAGAAGCACTGTTCGCCATCCTTGATCCTCTTGCTCAACTTCCCTAAAAACAGTTCCATTATGTAGTTCAGTTTGGCTTGAGTGTTAACATTGGATCCCGCTCCCAAGAGCCATGACATATGCAGTGAAAAGGGCACCATCAATTCAATCTTTTCTAGGACCTGTTGGTGATCATATCAACAACACTACCTATGTTCTCGATTTTGCTTCTATTAGTAGTTGATTTGTTTGCATAAACTTGGTATTAGTTGTTATGTTTTTCTAGGGTCTAGAAAATCTCGAGTCCGCCAATGATCATATGGTGCTCCAAGCAAGAAGTATTGGCAAGCTTCACTATGCCATCTACTAATAACCATGAAAACTATTCACAAGTTCACAACCACAATTCCTCATGCATGGTCATACTTTTCAGTGATAAATATCCACTCATCTATTTATGAAATAGCTAGCTGAGGCCTGAAGCCGATGGGAGAGGCTGCTTGAACTTCAGGTCCAGTAGCTACAGTTCTAGTGCTTCCAAGTTCCAACCACAACCATCACTACTATACACTACCAACAAGTCAATGGTTCTAAATATACTTCTATGTTTTCTAGCATGTGAACGTAAATTCTGGTGTGTACTATAACAGTACACATTAAGATCAAGCATGTGAAAACTGTCTGTATCAGCTGAACCTGAACTTTAGTGGAGCATACTTTAGATGCATGAACCCCCAGTAAATGCATTTTTTTACACAGAAGGTATACTGTACCACTGTTTGCCAATCCCTGCCACATTATAGCTACATTGCTGCCACATTATAGTTTGTCATTATTTCTGTGAACCTTGGCGTGCAAAGCCCCACTCAATTGATTGATTCTTAACCCATGCGCCGCTAATTAATTGCCGGAGCATAGTGCTTATGTACTTACGTGCCTAAGGTTGATGTGGGCTGTTTTGTCATTTATGCATGTGAAGATTGCTGGAAGCAAGTTATTCAATTGACTGATTCTTAACCCATGCTGTAGTACAATGTGAAAAATAAACTGATCAGTATTCAATTGATGGATTGTTAACCCATGCTGCAGTACAATGTGAAAAATAAACTGAGCTCCACCACACGTCGTCGCGCGTGATCGTGGCCACGGTTATTCACCACCGTCGCTGCTGCACCCACGTTGCTCTTGCTGCCGCAGCCTGCGCTTGCACTCCGCCTCCTTTGACACACCTTCGACACAGAAGGGCATTTCGGGAATGGCCCCACAAGGACGAAGGTCAAGTCCTGAGAGTAGGTGAAGCTAGTTTTTTGGGCTCCATCGTCTTCTCCAAGCGGCTCCAGCCAGCACAATTGGCGGACATCCATGTGGAAAACTGTTTGCTCAATGCCGTTTGGTTGTCGAGATGGAGAAACAGTTCCTGAAGCTGACTGATGTTGTCATACCAAACCCCTAGCGCACCATGGCACCCAAGTACTAAACCCAGCCGCAAAAGAACACCAGTGAGTGCCGCCCATATTCCGCATGCATCCCAATCCCAGCAGCAGATTAATTCTACTCCTGGTACCATGAAGCCTGCTCGTCCTGGCTATGTGGCATTTTTCCAGCAAGGAACAATCAAGTTGACAAAGAGTTTCTTCTATACTACCAGCAACTACGTACCTAAGCTACTAATGGCAGCAAGCAGAAACGACTGTGTTGTGCTTGTTTTATGGGCGAGCTGGTTAGTCAATTTATTTTGAGGATATATAAGAGTAAAGTCACACCAGTTTGGGCCCTACCAACTCAATGTTGTACTATATATACTTTAACTATTATGACCTACCACACTTATATTTGCTAGTATGATAGGGAATTGGGAATTCACAACGAGATCAATATATATGGCTCTCTACTGGATGTAGCGAGCAAGCGTGATTCTGTGCTAAGTGATCCCTATACACACCTCATACACTCCCTCTAACACTTGCATGGGTGACAAGGCTGGGGTGGCGCGCCATTGGCACGGGTGGTGCGCAGATTCACAGCCATCGGCTTCATCGCCATCATCACCTTTCCCTAGAAAAGGCCACTTTTCTTTTTGAGAATAGCAAATATGCCTTCACGTTGTAACAAAAACGTACAAGATGAGATTAGATCCTGAGGACTCAATAGTAATTTTCTTTTTCTTCAAAGTTTAGTTTGTAATAGGGGAGAATGTATTGTGTTGATGCTTAAATATATCTTCCTTTTCGCAAAAAAAAAAAAAAAAAAAAAAAAAACAAGTTCAGCTTCCCCTTGTATTCTCCGATACATTTTCACTACGCACTAATTAATTTTAACCAAGGCGGACATTTTGGATTAACTAAGGCGAGCAACAAAAATGCCTCGGATGAAAGGTCATAGTCAATTGGACTATAACCGAGGCAGTTTCGTAGCCGCCCGGTTAATGCATTAAATAATAAATAAAAATACCCAAAGTCCACTTTGTGAGTCCATTTCGAGCCCACCGAGTGCTCGCTTGATTCGTGGTGCGGCCCTAGCGTTGTCGCATCCGGCGTCCCCACATTGGGCCACCACCAAATCTGGTGTTTCTGCGTCGCGACGCCGCCGGAGGGAGGGGGAAGGTAGATCCTCACCTGCGGCCTCCGCATCCCCACGCCCCCCGGCGACGCGAGGCCGGATCTGGCGTCCCCATGATGGGTCACTTTGTGCGCCCGATTTGGTGTTCCTATGTCCCGTCGATCTTTGGAGGGAGGAGGGAGTTGGATTACGGCATGTGCCTCAACCGGATCTTGCTTGGGGAAGAGGGAAGTGGCCCCCCGCCGCGCGCCACCGGATCTGGACCGCCACTTTGTGAGGAGGGAGGTGGCTTCCCACTCTGTGTGCCACTGAATTTCTGCGTCACTGCTAGGAAGGAGGTGCCTGACGTGAGCCACCAAATTTGTGCCACCGTTGGGAGGGAGGTGGCTCCCGCGCCACCGAATATTTGGCGAGACAAAGGTTCCACTTGGGAGGGGAGGGTAGCTAGGAGGGGATGGGAGGGGCCACCGGGAGGGGAGTGAGGGGATGCATCGGGCTATAGGCTCCATGAGTGCAAGACTGAGAAAGAGAGGGCGGAGAGAGGAGCACCATAGCGAGAGAGAGAGAGGAGCGTGGCTGGGGAGTGAGTGAGGCTGGGAGGGTAACCCTAAAATCTTGTATATTATATTTTGTGATTGGAACCGGGTATTTTGGGCTAGCGGGCCAAAATTGTTTTGCCGACGTGGGTGAATTATCATGCCCATCTTGGTTAATAATTTACGGAGGCGGCATTTTTAAGATGCCTGCCTCGGTTAAGTAAATCATTAATTGAAGCGAGCAACTAGTTTGGAGGCTGTTTTGAAAAGACCACGATAAAGATTTTTTGTAGTAGTGTTTGAAACGTAATTTTTATCATGGTTGGACATACGCTTTTCTAACTCGAATAAGTATGGGGAGTGAGTTCGGATCATGAAAAATACATGACTTATATTCTGCAGAGTGGAGGAATATATATACACATGCCCAATGAGAGAGAAACTGTCTATCTTCTCTTAATATTAGGATATACGAAGTACATGTATGATTGATCCCTGCTCCATACGTGACCGCTGATTAACCGCAGATTCGTTCCAATGTATATAGAATTATAAATAGATAAATCATGCATGATGGCTACGTGTTTGTTGGGTCAAAGTATTGTGGAAAAGGTCTTGGCTTAGAAACACGTACTACTGCCTACAGATCGGAATCTCGTCAAGGGTGCCCATGGGGCAGATAGACTTTGGAGATAAAAATATTCAATTCATGGAGCATTTTGGAACAAGACAAATGGACCGTGTCGACCCATGCATGAGTGAATCTATAACGAAATGAAGGAAAATAACTACCGGACCATCAATTAATTTATGAGTCGAATCGAAACGAAGTAATTGGCCAACCAAACCAAATGGAGCAAAAACATATGCATTAGTCGATGCACAAGCTGGGATATTAATAAATTTTCTTTAAAAACAAATGAAGCAATAACAACATTTGTCTCCAAACGGATAGAAAAGCCATCTATTTTTCCATGCAAGTTATGTATGCGCAGCAACATAAATCCTTGTAGCTATGAAACAAGGAATAAATACCATGCGAAATGCTACGAAACATCAGAATCCATAATGCAAATGTTCTTAATTTTTCCAAGCACAAGATGAAGAAGAAAAACAACACACATTGGCCTAGCAGGAAATTAAACAAGGAATACCAATCCGAAATGGGAAATAATGCTATATATCCTCGTACATCTGGATATGTACGAGCTTAAAAGATGGTGACTTGATCTGGAGCATCAGTCAACGACCGTAGGGCCCTCCAGGGACGTTGGTGTTGGCCACGGGCGACGGCGGCGCCGGCCTCAGATCGGTCGTCCTGTCCGGCCTCACTACATCCTTCCGCCACGCCCGAAATTCAGAGCCTGCACATGCACCTTGGTTAATTTAATTCACGGCTCAATTCAGTTCCAATTTAGAAGCGTCAAAAACAAAATTCTTGCTGTGAAGAAACAGCAGATCGAGACTACAGTAAGGAGGACGAATTGATCGACATGGGAGCAGAGATCAATTGGAAAAGGGTAGCTAGCTGATACCACTTTGGCTGGAGGTGAGCCCCTGCTGCCGCGACTGAACTGTCGTAGTCGTCGCCGAGATCAACAGCACGAGCAGGAGGCAGGAGACGGCGGCTAGCCGCCATGCTGTCCTTGCCGTGTTCATGCCTTTCAGCGGAGCTGCCATGGCGGTGTGGCTTCGCGTTTGGCCTTGGTTACTATATATATAGGATTAGTATATACGTACAGAGCCTCGCTCATCAGTGAGCAATGCACATGGTATCTCATCAGTCATCAGTCAGTGTGTTATGTGCACGTCGCATTCACATTTCCGGTGAGAATCGGTGCACGCAAGTGGCCACCGTCGTCGCTGACCAGTTCTTGTGTCCAGACAAACGATCGAGTGCGCGGTTGGCTGTTAGCGTTCGCTAATTAAGCCAATGTCTATCATAGTTTGGACACACCAAATTTGTTTAAAGCAAATGGGGAATAGTACAATATATCTTCCTTACTATGATAAAATTATCCTAATCCCAGTTCGAGAACCATGGTCCTTCACACAGTCTGTCATATTCCTATGAATTAGAGCGAAATATTAGACCATGCTTGAGAACCTAACCCATTAAAATTACTCAATCCAACTCATTGACAGATCAAGTTTGAGGGTGTGTTGAGAACAGCTGCCAACAATTTTGCCAGAGGGCTCAAACCACTAGGAAACCACCACACCTCACTCCAAACCACCAGTCCTGTTTATATATTTTTACTACCTCTCCCTGAGGGCGCGTATGTCTGCTACTTTGTGCACTGGGCGAGGTATATCTACAATGTTGGGTATGTGAAGGACCGAAACGGCGACCAGAGGGGGTGAATGGGAGCCTCGATTTTCCTTTTCAATTTCGGGTCATCGGCTCAACCCTCAACCTCAAAAGCAGACTCAAATGAGAGACGAGTAACACACGTGCTAACTGGTAGCATGGTGTCACGAGCAAAGAGAGCACCGAGATGTTCACGACCCAAATGGTTGGGTGGATGTTCCCTAAGAACACAGCGGGACACCTCAAGCGATCACGAACCGTCGACAAAAAGCGAAAGTCGAACAGGAGAAAAGAAAATGAGTCACCCGACTTCTATAGAGAAGAAGTGAGTTCCCTAATCTAAAATACCAACGCCAACTTGTGACGAGTACTAGATAAAATCCTTAGAACGATACAAAGCCATCGCAAAAGTCGGATCGCAAATCAGAGCACAAGCGAGGAAACTATGGACGAAACCGCAAATCAGAGTGAGAGCAAACTGAACCTAGGCACTGAACCTGCTCACCACCGCACTTGCCTTGGAGCACAGAACTGCTGCTGTTCAGCGGCTGTTCAGGCAAATGGTCACCAAGCCGAGCAAATCAAATCAATCAAGAACCTATGCTACTCACGGCAAATCACAAGAACAAGCTGCAACTGCACTCTCATACTACTGAAGCCAAGCTGAAAGTGAATGCTTGCTGGACTCGCTGGTCAGTAAGCACATCAGTCGAGAAGTCTGAACCTGCAGAGAATAAGCAAGACACAGCAACCAAAAATCTTTGCCATCATGAATACTACTCTGAGCAAGGTAATATAAATTAACGCTCCAATGATATCTCATGATTGCTAGGAGTAGTACTTCACGGATGCAAAGGCAAATTACTACAGCAAAGAAATTCCTAGCTCATGGATGCAAGAAATAAATTTCGTACTGAAATATGCTTCCTGTAAGCGCAGCAAGAACAAACTGCTACTTGCTCAAGTTAAAATCGGAACAAGCTGAAGATTGATTGCTTACCTACTTACCAATGCTTGAAGCACCTGGTGCTGGACTGCTTGTGCTGATTGGAGCTGCAGCAAGCTCGGCAACACAATCACTACTGCTGATCGAAGAGCACTGGACCTTTACTGCCGTCTCGATGTTGGAGCCTCCCGACGCAGCTCAGACCCCAAGCAGACAAAGTACCAGCTCGAAAGAGATCACGCACGGACAGCAGCTGCAAGCAGGATTTGACGAAGGGCAAGCACCTGAAGGTGCTGGGCTCTCGACGTCGCAGCGCTCCTGGGCAAGAACAGAAAAGCAGACGGCCTCGAGCAGAACCTGACGAACAGGGAAAATGACGCCCAAAAGTTCAACCAAAACCGACCCAAAAATCCATGAATCGAGCTCAAACTTTGCACAGGTAAAATTGGGCTAGCTACGAACGAAATCCCCAAAAATCACAGCCTGGGATCAACTCGCTCACCGGGAAAATCAGATCGTAGCCACGAACAAAAACATGGACGAAAATGCAAGAACAAGGGAAACAAAATCACAGATCAAAGTGACAAATCCCAGAGGGCATGAGTGGACTAAGGGCCACTCTTCCTACTACGAACGAAAATCACAGCACAAAAACATCCACAAATTTGTTCTTGTACCTCTAAACAAGAACCCTAAAATGAGGAGAAAAATAAAAAAACGAAATGAGAGAGGCAAAGAGAGGGAGGAGGCTGTCATTCTCCACATATAGTCTGAAGTCCTCTTTCCCAAACTACCCTTAGATACATATGAGCCGAACCGCTAACCCTAAAGCTAATTTAGTCCGACTCGGGATAATTTGATCCGACGACCACCGCGCCTCCTCATCTGCAGCCTTGCTCCACGCAATCTCCCAGATGCCGCCACGTGCCGTCCTTCCGTCCACCGGAACGCCCCGAGTTTTGAGGCCCAAACCCGTGAAACCCGCCGATGGTTTTGAGGCCCAAACCACCAAACCCGCACCCATGGTTTTGAGGCCCAAACCACGAAACCCGCACCGATGGTTTTGAGGACAAACCACCAAACCTCCTCGACACGTGTCATCGCCGTCTTGACCGCCCGAGCCGCCAAGTCATCCGAGCTCCCGCTCTGCCGCACGCCGCCGTCTTGACCCGATCGACACGGTCCCGCCACGCCCTCTTGCATTCGTCGATGTCCCGGATGTCAGCCACCATGGCTAGCCACCCGGCGATCCGGTCCCTCGGTCCAAGCCTCACGTCCGTCCTTCACCTCCAGCGGTCCGTCGTCCCCGCACGTCCTCCTTGGCCCCTTCACCTCGCCGTCGGCTACCATCTCCGAGCTCCACACCTGCACAACACGAACCAAGAGATCGTCTTCGACACACTCCACGTGTGCCGGTGAACATAGCCGAAGCATAAAAGATAAAGGAAAAATAGAATTAAAATGTTGAGTGTTGACAATCACTCAATCACAAAACTAAACACATGTCACCTAAATCAACCATGTGTTTGCAGTATGCGAATTCTGGGTCTGCATGCAAGCCTGGTTTAAACCTCTCGACCACAAAGTGCAAGTGAACCAACTTGAACTCCGCAGCTCTAATTTGTCAATCCAGCTCTTATTCCCGGTGCATCTCACTCCTAGGAAATAGGTTTTGCCATTTCAATCTGATCACAATAGGCACTGATCCAGAGCATCTCTGAAAGCACTCAGCAGCAAGCTTCTACATACCCTTTACTCAGCAACAATAGTTTCTCGTGGCACATGTTCTTATATATGCAGAAACTATCTACAATATTTATGGGCATACTAGCAACCATTATGGAGCAGGCCCGGCCTCATTATTCAATGCATTCAGTTGAATGCCCAAATTTTCTGGCAAAAATATGATCGAGTACAATATATATATGCATCTACAATACTCCGCAATAAATTATTTGAACTGCTGCATTCCATCAAATCAATATATGCATATGTTTGGCTGCATAGAGCCCCAGACATGTTGTGCAGTTTGTGTCAGTAGATTGTAATCCTCGTTAATAATATAAATTAAATAGATCTCATCCTTTCTATGCGAAAGAAGTATGGATATGTAGCATAAATGTAATACACTGAACCCAATGTCCAATAGTAAGCCCACGCGACATATACGTGGCTGTAGTTTGTACCAAAATTTTCTAAAATGTGTCCTATCAATTAAAATAGTTATGAGGTTCTATTTAAAATATAATCAAATTTTGATTTTTTTTATTGTACAAGGAAACTCAGATGTAAAAATGATCAAAATCAATGTAGCAGATCTCAATAAGATGTACCCTCTGTTAAAAAAAACGCAATTCTAGCTATGAACCTAGACACATTTCATGTCCAGGTTCATTGTTAAAATTACGTTTTTTTTGGGACTAAGGAGTACAACTTTTTAATAGGTGACCTTTTCATTAAAATTATCTACCATCCTAAAATTCTATTTGAAGTTTCTATATTATGAAATTTATTTATTTTTAATTCAACGACCAGACTCACATAGAGCAATGACCAATACCAAAGTCATAGATCTCAATGAGCGAGGTATGCAACTTTGGGATTGCACACTCCATGTTTGGGACTGCTGCTCACTCTCTGTGTTTTTTAGCTCCACTCCACCTTTTTTTGCTAAACAAAGTTCAGCTCCACATAGTCTCTGCTCAAGGAAAAAAAGGTGAAACACCTAAAAAGGTGCTCCACATACTTTAGGTTTATTGTGGAGTTGCTCGGAGATAAAATTTGTAGAGCAACATCATGGCATCCCAAACATGCCTTGATCATCGTTTTAGAATTGATAAACGAATATGAAGCCGATGGTATTTTATCTCAGAAACATGTACATAGTTTCTAGCAGCATTTAGAGCTGCACCCTGTTAATTTGAAGCAACTCTTGTCACTTTACACAGAGGAAAGAAAAAAACAACTTTCCTCTAGCTTCATCTATTAAACATCTATAGTGAAAAATGGTGGATCTGTCCCTGGCCCTGCCAGCACCTCAAGTCTCTAGCTCATCCACCGCTGGACACAAAGCTGCTGCTAAAAATGCAGCAATGCTTGAACTTTCCGCCACCTGTAGGCATAGCATAGGACAGTCTGCGCACTGCCCAACAGGATTGAATCGGTGAAAGTTATCACGTTTGGTGTAGTAGATTTTATCACATTTGGTGCGTTGACTTCTTATTGACTCCAGCCCTAGTATTCCACAGTCGCAGTAATTAATGCCGATCTGATGTCTATCTTCTCTGCAAATCAAGACACTGGGAAAACATATTTGATTTTATTCCCTCAAAAAACATATATATTTGATTATACCATAAGAAAGGCCCTTTAATTTTCTGGCATACCTGCATCAATACTCTGTTCGTGTCATTATGTTTCAGATCAGGAAAACATTTCACAGCCCAAATAGTTGATTGCTGAAAATGATTTGGATGATGTTTTTTTACAACGTTGTGTTGTAAGTTTATAATTTAAACACATTTTTAGATAATGGATAATACAATCCGGCCTCTACATCCGTGAAGAAAAATTTTTTATTTTTAGAGGAATTATAATTTAAACACATGGAATTTCCGGTACCATATTACCAGCATGAATCTTGTTTATTTTTTTATATCAGAAATAATTCCCTGCATTTCAACACAACAATTTTATCTAGATATCCACCCAACTAAACTATATTGAAATTATGAGAATGCTAGGTGACTTTTTTTCGTGAAAGAGAATACTAGGCGACTGATTGAAAAATACTTTTTTAGATAATGAATAAAATCCAGCTTCGAACTCTTTACAGAGGCATAAGTGAATGGTAGAACTTGAGTCTTAGATTAGCTCAAAGCCTCTTTTTTTACCTGTTCATAAGAAAATGGACGGCTTAATTTCCATGCATCTTCTTGCCACACCCACTTCTTCCTAGGTGATCTATTTTGTGTTCTTGGAAGCAACAATGGTGAGCAAGTGGTCAAGTTCTATGACATGGATGTGGTATCTGCTGGTTGCTCCATACAACTGTTCCAAATTGTAGCCGAAGTAAAGATTTAAGATTCTCACTGTGCTCTTGTGTACCAAAAACTTGTTAGGTTTGGGTTGATCGATATGATTATGTGACCTCAGCTGACCAAAATGAACAACTCGTCACTCTGAACCTGCAACACTAGTGAACGACAGAGAGTTCTAACTCTCAAATCGATGAACATGGGTGCATCTATTTTATTTACATCAAGCCTACTACATCAGCAAAGGAAAATAAGTAGGAACAACCACCAATAGACGGTTTGGTCGCGATCCCTTTGAACGCCACCCTCGCCTAATGTGGCCTGCTAGCAGCTAGTGTCCGGGACTCATCGGCATCGATTTGGAAAAAGATGGGCCTCAGGCTGCAGCCTAAAATGCCAGCACTGCGTGACCTCGCCACCACCTGCACTGGATAGTGCATGCTGGGGATTGCGATTGAACCATTAGAAGCTGCAGCGCAAATGAAAGCCGACACGACCACATTGACCTCAGCTGCGATGGGAAATACCCGTGCAGCTTGCTTTCCCCATGCGTCCCACTCTCAAGCAACAAAGGGCATCCAACGCCATTGTTCTCATTTTCAAATGCCCCATCTGCCATCGCCTAGATTTCTAAGAAACTGGAACAGCTTCAGGTATACATACCACACTCGGACAACTACAAAGCTACACTCCCTTTTGTGCACATCGAGGCTACCTATATTTATAGACCAGTTAGGATCGTGATATATATGTCGTGCTTCAGGCCCATCGGCAGCTAGAACCTATAAATGGTGATGAGAAAGTTTGCAGTCTGGTCAGTGCTTTTGATAGGCTCAACCACTAATCATGAAGTCAGTGTGAGATAACCAGAAATGCAAATTATTATCCTTTGTTAGTAGACCAGAAGTATGTGTAAACTTTATCACATTTGGTGTGCTGATATCTTGTTGATTATTCCAGGCTTGGATTTCCAACAATCTTCTCTAAAAATAAAGGCACCAGGATAACATATTTGATTGTACCCTAAAAATGTCCTTTTCTGCCATTGTGGCATGTCTGCCTCTATACTTTGTTCATGTGATTAGATTATGTTTCAGATCAGGATAACATTTCATTAACTCAAATTGCTGATTGCTGAAAATGATTGTGATATGATGATGTTCTTTTTACGAAGTTTAATTGTAAGTTAATAACCAAAACACATGTAATTTCTTGATACCATATTAACAAAATGAATCTTGTTTGTTTTTTTAATGGAGATAATCCCGTATATTTCTACACTACAATTTTATCTAAATATGATCTTAATTAGCTCTGTGCTTCTAGCTTAGAAGTTAGAACAACAACAGTATTGGGTTTTGAGTTCACTGTAATCTGATCTTGAATGGTTAATGGGCTCTGTTGCAGCAGTGGCCCTGCATGTTAATAATTAGCCCATAGCAGCAGTGGCCCTGCACGTTAATTATAGTGAGGATGGCACATCGTGTCGACTACATATGAAAGGATATTTTTAGTTAGAACTGATGGAGTTATTAGTTGGAGTTAACCTGGAAGGGGGACATGACTCAGTCACCTAGAAGCTACAACAATCAGGAAAATTCACAACTAGGAGCTTATACAGATACATCGCTCACCCGGGAGTTGTTGATACTTAAATGATGGACATTTGGCACTCCAATCCCTTTAGAAGTCCAAATCTTCCTCTGGATGGCCTGGCATGACAGAATTCAAATAGTGCAACAGTTAAGGAAAAAGGAATTGGGATGAACCACTTCTTGCAAGTTCTGTGGCAAAGAAGAATCAGTTGATCACCTGTTGTTTCAGTGCTCTATTGCAACTGTCGTTCGGTGCTGGGTTAGGGATAGCCTTGGGTGGAATTCCAACCCAACCTCAATTACACTCTTTAATGATAGACTTGCTCTGATTAGCAACAAACACAATCTGGGGGGTTTTGTGGTGGCTTATGGGGGCTATTGGTTGGACTCTTTGGAAATGCAGAAATGATTTAGTTTTTTCTAACATTGTGCTGAAAAATCCTAAACAAGTGGCCTTCAAATGTCTCGAAAAGTTATGAAACTCTGTAGTTGACCACTTTTTAGTTTGAAATCATCTAGTCATACAAAAGCTGTGTTCGAATGTCTCAAATTTGAAATTCAAATTTGGTAAACGACCTCGGATGGAAAAACTTCCTAAATATGAAATGTAGATCACGAAAAGTTATGAAACTTTATAGTTGACCACTTTTTAGTTTGAATCCGTTTAGGGCCTCAAATAGTCAATTTACAGTCGGATTTGTATAATATGTGGGGACGCGGAATGGGATATGGACACATAGAAGTGTGTAGTGCAGGTTGCGGGTTCGAATCTTGGCGGCTGGTATTTTTTTTTTAAGTTTGAAAATGTGAAATCTGGTATTCATATTAGGGGCGGCTGAGAGAACCGCCCTTAAAGTGGAAGCACATTAGGGAGCGCATAGTTAGGGGCGGCTCCAAAACCGCCCCTAATGAGCATCCGGAGCTGCCCCTATAGTAGGGCATTGTAGTAGTGAACACGAGGCCGCTAGATCACCGGAACAGTCCCCGGTTTGTCGCTAGCTTTCCCTTGAAGCAACAGGCACGCAGGCGGACAGGAGGTGATGTGAGGTTTGTCCTCCAGGCCGCGGCGATGGCCGGCGGGGCCTGTCCACCCAGCCGGCGGCGATACCCGACGAGGGCCGGTGGCGCCTCGCGTGACCGGGAGCGACAAGGGGGAATCGGCGCCCAGCCTCCAGGTCCTAGGGGTGATTTGCGAAAAGTGAGATTAGGATTTAGAAGTGGGGGATTTAAGTACTAAAATAACCTATTTGTACTTGTAGCCATCAGATTAGAATTTTGAGGTCGTGATTTGAGTTTCTATAGTTTGCATAGGAGGATGGTTTCCATATCATACGCTACCATTTTATATACCTCACGACATACATGGTACTCGCGACATTTCCTGCTGCTGGTCAGGAACACAATACACTAGACTACTTGAGTCGTTCCAAACTTCATGGCTGTATCCTATAGGCGCTGCATCCGTGCCTGCTATATCATTTCTTTGTGCTAAAAATTTTAAGCACATAACATTTCAATATTGGCATTAGGATTGGGATTTATTTAGTTTGAATCGAATTTAAATGGGTCAAGCCCAATTAAAATCCAATACCTATATCAGCAAAACGTACAGAAGAAACCCATATATTTAAACAATGGAGAGTCCTTTTGATCAAAAGGCTGATTCCCACGTCCATGAAGTTGCCCTTCCTCGTCAAGATACTAGTAGATTCCTGCGTGTTGCTGCGGATATGAAGGAGAATTCTATGAGTTACAATATTACTATCACCCTCCTATTGTTTTCTCTTTTTTTTTTTTTTTTTTTTTTTTTTTTTCTCTATATCAACGGGTCCTATTTATAATTTTATCAAAATATATCCATGTGAAATCTTGTTTTAAAGGATTTATTAAAATGAATTTAATGGTGTAATCAGAATTTGATTTATCTTTTTGGTTCATGAGTTATAACCTTTTTTATGCCCATAGACATGTGGAGCATGTTGATGACGTGACGCAAGGAAGGGTTAGTGCGCCGGTGAGATAACATGCTAGTGGAGTGTTAGTAGGATGGTGAGGTGGCGTGCTAGCATGTCGAGATAATTAGCTAGTGGGGGTTCCAAACATAAGTTTTATTGATTAGATTTCATCAACAGAGAGTTCTAACTCTCAAATCGATGAACACGGGTGTCCATCTACTTTATTTACATCAAGCCTACTACATCAGCAAAGGAAAATAAGTAGGCACAACCACGAATAGACGGTTTGGTCGTGATCCCTTTGAACGCTAGCCTCGCCTCTTCAGCTAATATCTGTAACAGGCAGGCCTCGAGCTACAACCTAAGGGCAAGGCCAACGCTGGCTACAGCAGCGTGCTGCCCCAGCAAATTCACGTGGTCCATGTAGACGAGGAGAAGTTGAGGCAATCAATTTCACAGTGCAGGCTATTCCACTCTGGTCCCCCACATGCATGCAGTTTGCAGCTTTTCTTCTTTGCTTTTACTGACAAGTCTGTGACTTTCGCATGCTTCATGGTCACAACGCTTGCTCCGCCCACTGCCTCATCCTTTTGTCTGACGAGGAGGTTGCAGCTCCTGCAAGCACATCTGAGAACCTGCGGAGCCATCATCCTGCGTGACCTGGACTGCTGGTTGGGGGCGTGGCACACGAGGCAGCACGCCAACGTGGTGCGTTGGGCACGCCCTAAACTGCCAGCATTGCGTGACCTCGCCACCACCAGCACGACATGCTTCAGAGTTCAGACTAGCGACTGCGACTGAACCATTCGCAGGTGCAGCCCAAATCAAAGCCGACATTGATCACGTTGACCTCAGTTGTAAATTGTAATGGAAAATATCGTGCAGCTTGCTTTCCCCATGCGTTCCACTCTTAGGCAACAAAGGGCATGCAAATTTTGAAATGCCCCATCTGCCATCGTTAGATTTCTAAGAAACTGGAAAAGCTTCTGGTATATATACCACACTCGGACAACTACAAAGCTACAATCTCTCTTTGTGCACAGTATACATGTCGAGGCTACCTATATTTATAGGCTAGTCAGGACCATGGTATATATGTCGTGCTTCAGGCCCATCTGCAGCTAGAACCTATAAATGGTGATGAGAAAGTTTGTAGTCTGGTCAGTGCTTTTGATAGGCTCAACGACTAATCATGAAGGCAGTGTGACATAACCAGAAATGTGAATTATTGTCTTTTGTTACTACGTAGACCAGAAGTATGTGTAAATTTTATCACTTTTGGTGTGTGCTGATATCTTGTTGATTTCAGGCTTGCTATTTCCAACAACCGTAGTAATTAACACTAATTCAATGATTATCTTCTCTGAAATCAAGGCGCTAGGATAACATATTTGGGGGTTGTTTGGTTCATGGCCACAAATTGTCGTGCCACAAAAGTGTGGCCGCCACAGTTTTGCATGCAAGTGTTAGGTTTATAACTAGTCATTAGTAGCCACACGTTTTACAGTTCATTTTCTCGCCAAAGCTTAGGCGGCAGTTTCGTTCGCCGCACCTAGGCGGGGCCGCCACAACGGCATGTCGGGCATTGGCTTAGAACCAAACAGCCCCTTGATACCCTAATAAAAAAATGCCATTTTCTGCCATTGTGGCATGCTTGCCTCAATACTTTGTGCATGTGATTAGATTATGTTTCAGATTAGGATAACATTTCATCCACTCAAATAGCTGATTGCTGAAAATGATTGGGATATATATGATGATGTTCTTTTTACAAAGTTGAATTGTAAGTTAATAACCGAAACACATGTAATTTCTTGGTACCATATTAACAACATGAATAATCTTGTTTGTTTTTAATGGAGATAATCCCGTATATTTCTACACTACAATTTTATCAAAATATGATCTTCACTCGGTGCTTCTAGCTTAGAAGTTAGAACAACAACAGTATTGGTTTTGCACTGTCATCTGATCTTGAATGGTTAATGGGCTATGTTGCAGCAGTGGCCCTGCATGTTAATAATTAGCCCATAGCAGCATTGGCCCTGCACGTTAATAATAGGTTGTGTTTAGTTCTCTTGAATTTCCTATCACATTATTCTCCATCACATCGAATCTTTGGACGCATGCATGGAGTATAAAATGTAGGTAAATAAAATAATTAATTTAACAATTTGGATATACTTTGCGAGACAAATTTTTTAAGCCTAATTAGGCCATGGTAGAACAATATTTATCACAAACAAACGAAAAGTGTTAAAATACTTTTCAGGAACTAAATCCATCCAAAGTGAGGATAGCACATCATGTCAACTGTATATTTTGCTTACCTTCTCTCCTAGAAATGAATAAAATAATCATTATGGTGTCTCCACACGACGGATGAATTTAAAATGGTGCCTTATAAATTTGATCCTCCATGGTGTACGTGAACCAGCAAATGCCCATGTTTTTCGATATTTCCTTGTAGAATTTGCCTTTCTAAGAATAATGGATAGAGTTTTTATTATAATTTTAGAGTTTCTTGGGAACCTTAAAAATGTTTAATCAGGCAATATATATTCACCCACCTGCTCTAAAGAATTTATCCAGCAACATAGCAATGCCCAATTGTTCACACATGATACATTTTTTTTTTTTTTTGCGAAAAGCACACGTGATACTCGACAAGCTGAATTGATGGCTTGATGCAATTGCCAATAATTAACTCCTGACGCACATGCAATGGTACTCGCGACATTTACTGCAGCTGAGGAACAAGACACTAGTGGCAGCTGGATCCCATCTATATAGTCCTAAACAGCTGAATGTCTTTCTGTTCATACAAGTTTGCAAATTGAACTCAAGAGATTTTCTTGTCTCCTTGAGGCTTGAGCTACAACTACAAAGACGGTGGGAAAGGATGAGGGCATGTAGCCAACGAACACACATCAAAGGGGGGCACCAAAAAGCCAATGATGATGCATGGTTAGCGTTTTCAGCTAGGAATGGGAAGCATTCGGAATTTCTGTTGCAGGCTGTCACGATGTGATTGCTGATACGGCAATGGAGGCGCTGCGGACTGCGGAGGCTGTTCTGTAGCTTAAGTAGCTGTTGTGCAGGTTTAGGGAATGTTTGGTAGAGCTCCAGCTCCACCAACCCTGCTCTGGAGCTGCTACTCCACCATAGAGCAGCTTCACGGGTGGAGTTGGGCTCTCAATTTGGAGTTAAAGAAATGTGTTTGGCAGAACTAACGGCTCCAGCTCGGAAACAACGAATTTGATTGCATTGTCCTCTTTTTGCCTATGTTTTTTTTTTTTTTTTTGCGTTTTTCCTGGGACGTTGGTACTAGCACGTCCATGGCGTTAGAGTGTTTTTTTTTTTTTTGCAATTATCAAATGAACAAGCCAACCAGGCTGTGAAATCTTTTATTTTCCTGGGACGTTGGTACTGGTGCCGTCCATGCATGTGTTTTTCTTTTGCATTTCTTTTTTTTTTTTCGAGACCACGCCCACTTAAGTTGGCGCGTTTTTCATTAAGCGTAAAGGCCAAAAGAACGGCCGGTAACCGATACAAGGGGAGACGCGAGTAACCCTCGGGTTACCCATGAAAACCCCAACACAAACAAACAACAAGAAACGAAAGGGGAGGGGTGGGGCGGACCCTCCAACTAACAACCCCGATAGCTGAACCTATTACAATAAAAACCACACAACACCCGGGTAGCTAGCGGCGATCAGAACCACACACGACAATAATGGCAAAGCATCCGCTAGAAACCGACGGCCAAGCATCCGTCCAAACCAACCTCGGCAAAGAAAGCATCTGCTGGAAAGACGGGAGCGGCAAAGCATCCGCTAGAAGAACCTCGGCAAAAAGCATCTCGGCCGGAAGATCGACCGCGACCTCGGGCGCACGCGCGCACCGAAACGTAGGCTCGAAACGTCCGCGACCTCGGCAGCAGTACCGAAACATAGGCTCGTAACGACGACCTCGACTGGCACGCCGCCAAAAGACGCCGGAAACGCATGCTCGTGAAAGAGAACACCTCGGCGGGCAAAGCATCCGCCCAACAGAATAGATACACGGCGGCAAAGCATCCGCGGAACCGACCAAAAGCACTAGCAAGACACACCGGGAGAAGGTGAACATGAGGCACCAAAGGAGCAGCACGACGAGCAAACCGGCCACGAAGGGGGGGACGACGACCGTGGAGACAACGACGAGTTGCACGAATCCAACTTCCAGAGTCTGCGCCGGTGAGGAGGCCCGACAAGCTGCAACGCCACCTCGAGCCGCGAGACGCACGCCAGCACCGCCTCGCCCCGGCCACCATGGTGGCGCCAACACCAAAGCACAGGTGAGCGGAAGAAGGTGCGGTCGCCGCCGCCCCGTGGCGCCGCTGCCGCGTGGAAGAAACACGACGCCTTCAAGAAGGTGCGGGCGCGCCAGGCGCCACCGTCGTCCCGAGCCGCCCCTTCCAACACAACGGCACCCGGCCCACGCCACCCCAGCCACCAAGGCCGCAGCTCCCCGGGAGCGGCCCGCAGACGGGTGGGGGTGGAGCAGAACCGCCTAGGGGCGGGGCCCCAGATCGGCCGCCGGCGGGCAGCGAAGAGCCCGGCAGGCGGCCGGGAGACGGCGGGCGGTGAAGGACGACGCCCGGGAAGCCGACGCCGCCATGGCCGTCAATCGAACTCGACGGCCGCCATGGCCGTCAACCCGGAGCTCGACGGTCGCCATGGCCGTCCCACTCGAGCACGACGGTTGCCAACGCAGGGGGGGGACGGCACTGCGCCGGCAGGCCACCGGGCCGGATTCGCGGGCCGCCGCCAACCGGGCGCGGAGGACGCCCGCCATGGCCAGGTCGCCGGTTAGGGGTTGAAGTGGAGGGGGAGCGAGGGAAGAGAGGTGGCGGACGCGCAGGCGGGCTCCCCGGTTGGGGGGCACCGCCCCGTGGCCGCCGCGCCGCCGCGGCGGCGGCGGCGACGGCGGCGGCGGAGGCGTAGGCGGGGGGGGGGAGCTCCGGCGGCGGAGGGAGGTCGCCCCCAGGGAGTGTTCGGGGGTCGGTGTCGGGAGTCGGTGCCTTTGTTCTCCACCGCCTTCGTTGCATTTCTTTTTGCCCTCTTTTTCGACTTGTTGAAGAATCTTTTTTATTAACCGATTTAGTGCTAAAGAGAGGATCCAAGTCCAACAGTGCACAAACTGCTCGATGGAACAGTGAGTCGGTGCCGACATGAGGATGATTATCTGGCGGTCGAGCTATCGTCACAGACGCACAATCACACGAACATGATTCCGCTCTGTCAACAGCGGTCGGTTGTTGCCTCAATGCCCGACTACCTGCCACACCGAGCCAGCCGCGCCCAAGGCTGGCGCGCCATCCCGGTCGCACCCAAAGCCCGGGCGACCGTCCCCATGCCTTGGCCGCCATCGACGGACGCCGCCATGGCCCATGCTTAGGGCTGCGTAAGGAGCTCGAGGAAGTCCACCATGGCGCGACGAAGGAGACAGATGAGGTGTGGGGCGGGACATCCTTGTGATTTCCGCGAGTTCCGGCGGACATGGAGCAGCAGCACCGGGCGCGGCGGAAGAGGCGCGCGGCCTCGCGCGGTCACACGAAAACGAACAGTCGCGATGGGAAACTTCGCGGCGACGGGATGAGTTGCGAGGGGGAAAGAAAATAGAAACGAAGCGGGATGTGTGTAATGGATGGAGGTGGGTAATTACCACCCAACTCCGTGAGTTGTTACAAAAACAGCGTTTGCGAGCACCTCTTGTGGGACTCTGTGAAATTGGTGGAGTTTGGAGCTAGATTCACGTTTTTTGAATTTGAATGGAGTTTCCGGAGCTAAAGTGTTTGGCTAGAAAAAATTAGAGTGGAGTTGTTTTTTAGGATCTGGAGCAGTTTGGAGCCCTGCCAAACACGCCCTTATTAGCGGCATTTTCCCAACAGGCCTATTAGTTAGGATGGGCCGGAGGGTGTTCTGTACAGTGTGCGCGGATTTATAAGCGGCCTTCTATTCTGAACCCAATCTTCCCCAATCCTGCTGTTCCCAATCCAAATTAAAAGTCTCAATTCCGATTCTATCTCAGTTATCGTCAGGATTCCTTCACGGATCCTGAAAATTGGTATCAGCTCTGCATGTTCAATATCCGGATAGCGTTCGTAATCCCCGTGGATCGACGCCTTGGTGTTGGTCGCGTTGCTTATAGGTCCGAGCTGAGGTTGAACGGGTTGGTGCTTGTGCACGGTGAGGCGGTTACCAGTGGTGAGTTCATCTGTCTGAGGTCAAGCAGACAGCTGGCGCCAAAGAGGGTACCGAGCAAGTTCAAGATCATCGGAGGATTGCTCAGGGATCATCTGCATCCGAAGTTTTGGTGTACGGTCCTGAGGAGCAACATTGGGGGCCTATCCCTGGTTGGCGCTGGCGTTAATTATGTTGCGGATTTAGCCGAGAATTTGTGGCTAAATCGTGTGAACCTGGACCTGGTGTCAATTTCTAAGAATCCAGTTGATGGACAGGCAGAGCTGGCCAAGTTCAAGGATTTGAGTGAGCTTCTTCCTCACGGTAGTGTGGCCACTCATTTGGCACAAGACCTTCCCTCTGTGAGAGTATTATTGTGCAAGTCAGTGCTGCCGTTCTACAGCAGTCAGTTCTTCTTGCACTAACAGTTGGCTTGGATGATAACAATTGTCCGGATTGTATGTAGTAGCGTACTCTAGGCTCAGTGAGAGGTCGTCTTTAATTGGAAATAGTTGTTGTCAGGGAATGGGAGTAACTGTTAGACGACGTGTGCTCTATGAAGTTTTTTTTAGATAAGGGTGCTCTATGAAGATGATGGAAGTGTTTTCTCCTTTTTGATGTGCTTGGTTCCTCCATGTTTTTGGTGATAAATGGAAACAGCTATCACGGTATGACTATGTAAAATTGTTTGCCAATGTTATAGAGGCTTCTTTTTCATATTTTTCCTTGTGCGGTGCAACATGAATTACTCTGAACGTGATGGAGAAAATGAACAGCTCGTTACTCTGAACATGCAACACGAGTTCCTAATGCATCCCATTCCTATCTGAAAACGCTAACCATTACTGGACCTTACTGGTTTCCCGGTTTATTGGCAACTCGTTACTAGTTACTTACAAATGCCAGATGCCCAATGACGACGATGATACATGGTTCATTGAAATAAAAGAGGCACATGGAAATGGTGTAGCCACAGAGAAATTCTAACACACGCGCAAGTCTTAAACAATCCCATTGGTCATAAGGAAATGAGCAGCATTCCACGTTCTTTGCAACACCCTCTTCTTCCCCAGTTGATCGACCTCGTGCAATTGTAACTAATGTTGGAATAAGCAAGTGGTCAAGCTATGACATGGATGTGGTGCCTCGTTGCTCCATTTCACTGTTCAAAACAGGACCCGAAGTAAAGAATTAAGATCATCACCGTACGTGTTCTTGGGTGCCAAGAACTGGGTGTTATATATATGTTGACCAATATGATTGAAGTCGAACCACGTATCAATAAGATGATTCAAGAATCTACGTAAGCTCAGCTGGAGAAAATGAGCAAGTCGTTACTCTGAACGTGCAACACAAGTTCCTAACGCATCTCATTCCCAGCTGAAAATTCTAATCATTACTAGTTTATTTGCTAATGCCCTTTGACGTCTTTGTTGCCCTCCTCCTTTCCTCACTGTTCTTCTTAGCTCAAGCAGCCTTGCAGCTTGTTCGGCTGTTTTTTTTTTTTTCTCACAACAAATCAACATCAGTTAGCTAGCCAGTGGTACTTTTCTCTCACAACAAATCAGCATCAGCCAGCCAACACCAGCCAGCCGAACAAGCCGGCCCCGTTCGTTTTTGTAGGAATGATCCCAGAAAGAAATCCCGTCCAGAATCAGTAGTTTATTATCCCGGTGTCAAACTGCCCTAAACGAAAGGGCCCTTGAGGAGACAAGAGGCAATCTCCATTTTTTCACAAGCATCTACATGAAGAAGCCAATGCAACTATATTTAAGTGGACTATGAGATGCATCCTTGAAGTTGGAGACTCCTGATTAACCAGCAATCAATGTTGTCTGTACTCATGGATTACAAGGACCTGTGTAGTTCAAATCTTGATGTGTAAGAAAACTTAAACTACTCGAGGAGCATTTTTATTATAACTTTAACGATGTCATTATGAAACCTTAAAAATCTTTAATTAAGCAACACACCCACCAGCTTTAAAGAATTTAGGCCTTGTTTAGATTGCTAAAATTTCTAACTTTTTTTTTACTTTCTCTCCATCACATCACATTAAATACACCAAAAGACATATGTTTGGAGTATTAAATGTAGGTAAAAAAATAACTAATTACACAGTTTAGATGTACATTGCGAGATGATTCTTTTAAGCCTAGTTACTCCATGGTAGGATGATATTTACCACTAACAAACGAAACGTGCTACAGTGTACGATGTGACATGCGGTTACAAATTTTAGCAATCTAAACAAGGCCTTAATATCCCACAGAATTTTTATTAAAAGTAGCACCAATTTTTAGCTCCGGCCAGACACGGTACTCGCAACATTTACTACGGCTGGTCAGGAACTCAAGTGAACTTCATTGCTGCATTCTCCCTATATATACTCCACCTAAACAGCTGAATGTCTTTCTCGTCGTAGAAGTTGCAAACTCAGAGACTCTCGCTCAGCTCCTCAACACACATCAGTGAGGCCGGGCACCACAAAGCCAATAACTGTTAGCATTTTCAGATGGGAATGGGATGCATTCGGAACTTGTGTTGCAGTGCTTCAATCATCTATCGTTTGCATGCATCATGGCACGGAGTACTCTTGATCGTACCGGCCAACCAAGCAACAAGCATCCAATCTGTGGTATTCGTTTCCCGCACAGTGTGTCAACTTTAGAGGATCCAACATACTGTGGAGGCGTGAAACTCCATTCCTGCCTTCATGATCTCATCTTTCGCAGAGTTCTCTTCAGCGCGCTACAATCGAGATGGTAAGCTGACCACTGCAAGAAGAAAGACAAATTAGTCTTATTAGTTCGACCAAATGTGAATGAATGTCACTGAATAATGTGTGTGGTTACGCAAGCTGACACTCTGCAAAACATTACTGAATATAAGCTACTGCCAGATAATTTGAATTGTGTGGTTACTGGAGCAGTTTAGCTATCCTCAACACTTTGAATGATGAGAAACAGCTCGGAGATACTCAACTGGTACTGCTTTTCATCACAAATTCAAGGCTTATGTAAGCACTGATTGCATTTCCGCACAGGTTAACTATTTAAAATACTACGTACTAGCTAATGGTGAGTTAACTAGGCCAATCGGTAACTAGGCCATACACTAGCTCACTCAGCCTCAGTTCAACTGAATTTGGAAGTGTTTGACAGCTATTGGTGAGTTAGCTACTGACGAACACTATAGTTCAGAAAATTTCAAGACATCAAAGGGGGACCTTTTTTTCTAACAACATATCTCAGTGGCCAACGCACAGGGGAGACAAGCAACACGATGTCAAAGGTTTTTTTCTGTTTAGAATTTTATTGATTTCTTCTCGTCTTCTTGCTTTCCAACATGCTACTGCAAAAGGATTGTAAAAATCCTCATCTAACCAACGAAAGGGCATAGTCAGGACCAGTTTGGAGGGGATCCTTGTGGCTCCAGCTCCAAAAACATAGCGCTACAGTGGGGGTTGATTTTGGCCGGAGCTGAAACTGCTCTTCACCAAGCTGCAGAACTCGTTTGATGCAGCATCAAATGAGTCGTAACTGTCACCCAACTATTCCCTACAATTGCTCCCAGTCTTTACGCAGGAGAGGATAAGTCAGTCTTCCTGTAGATACACGCATGCTTAACCAAAACGACGTCAAATGTAGCTAGGTGCCTCGACCAATGATGAATTCGCTCCAAGTGTAGCTGAACTGAATCAATTGCAGAGTATCTCATTGCAGTGCAAAACTAGGGTGTCAAGCAAACACTCTTAGGCCGTCTCTAGCTATTAATAACAATCCTGATGCTTCCCACTCTCAGAAGTTAAGCAGATCTAACTCTAGGGCTTCGGGGCAGCGGAAGGAGGTTTGCAATCTGTATCGTGGCTCGGCTAGCACAACAACCATCTCAGCTATTTATAACACGGGAGTCCCAAGGATTGCCCGTTTCCCCACTCGAAAATCAGACAGTCCCAAATAGTTATTTGGTCGTGCACTAGCCCACCGTATATAAGAGCAACTCCGAGAGCAAAAATTTAACCCTCAAAACTCTTTATTGGCGTCATACAAATAGTTTGGCGCCTCTAAAATTAGAATCCTCCACAGCAGCTCCTTAATCTTTGCATGCTAAAATGATTTGAGCCAATCACGTCATCATAGTTAGTTACATAATGAGTTTTTATATCCACTCATGGTCTATGCATGCCTACGGATTAGCCTTGAAAGAAAGATTGGGCGCATTAGGCTTCCCGTACAAACGAGGGCGCATGCTTAGTTTTCCAGAGCCACTAAATTTTGGGGGAGTTTCGGGAGCTGTTGGATTGGTGTTTTTACTCTAACCACGTAAATCTCAGCTTGGGGCTATTAAACATTCTCTTGGAGATGCTCTAAGTTACTTCGGGCAAGCATGCAACCAATTAAGGGTGTCCGCAATGGTAATAGCTAGTGCTAGCTACGTGGTCGGCTGATGTGGAGGTGAGAGACAACAATAAAGACTATTTTATATTATTGGACCCACATACTCTCCTCACATGTTCTTGGTCTATGTGAAATACTCTAGCTATTTACATGCAGCTAGTGACTACTCTATCTCCTACTTTTTTTTTCCTTGCCACACATCTAGATAGCCAAATAGCTAACCATTGTGGACGACCTAATAGAGGTTTCTAGTGGAATTGATAAGACCAAAGTCTCAGTGCAAGTTTAACAAGAGTAATTTGCATTTAATAAACTGCGACATAAAGAACTTTTAATGACGTGACAACATTTTTAAGAAGAGAGAGAGAAGAAGTAAGTTTCATTGGAATGAAACTCTCTTAGCACGATTATCAACTCTCGCTCTATGAGTCATTGAAATTAAACGTCTATGAAATTATAGAATGGAGCTTTTCACAAAGAGTGGATATCTCTTCCATATTTCATTTCATTCCATATGACATGGATGTTTTGGAAAGCAACATCATGAAACTCTTCGCTGAGACTGATGACCTAATTTCTTAACCATATATACCAAATGATTGCTCATTTGATGTTGAAGCTAAAACTAAAACGGACTGCAGCCTAAATTTATTTGGTATGGAAAAATTGTTTTTTTTAACTTCTTCTCATGTTGTATTTTGAATTATCCATCTATGTTAAGCTACTTCTTCTCCATCCTCAGTGTTCTTCACTTTAGGAGCTTCCTTTGGACAAGCAATTGGGGTGGCACCGTTTACCACCTCTTCACCTGTACTTTGCCCACCAAGTTTAGATGGAAGCCAAGATTTTTCTTTCTTATTCCGAGGAGGGCATGGGGCAAGCCCTGGAAGAAGTGCCAGGTGGCATGGGGCAAGCCCAGGAGGGAGTACAATGTCAGCATCATTGCCTCTCGATATGCATGCTCAACTAGAACAATAGCGAAGTTTGGTGCCTCAACCATTGTAATCACTAGCTCCAATGTCTCATTGAACCATCTGACGCTAAAACTAAATGTAGCATCAAATGATCTAATGATAAACATGAGCAACCAAATGTCTGACGCTAAAAGTGTAGCAATGGATATCTGACACTAAAATATTCATGGTAACAGATTGTCTGAGCTAGAAGTCCGGTCTGGCGTTAAAGAGTTTTAAGCGTCGGGACTTACAACATCAGCTGAAGTCTGACACTATATGTTTTTTTAGGGTCAGAGACCATCTGACGCCATATGCGGCTTTTAGCATCAGATCATCCCGTGCCAATTCTGGTGTTGTGGTGTAGTGCAGGTTCAAGAATAGGGTGTCAAGTGAGTGAACTCTCAATCTTCACTGCAAACTATTAAAAATCCTGATGCTTCTTCCTCTCAGTATATATCAGCAGGCAAAACACCTCCAGGGCAGCAGTGAAAGTGGGTTTTGGCATGTTCTTGTGCCGTGGTTTATTTCAACAATTGGCTTGGCTAGTATAATAGGCATCTTGCTATTTATAACATGCGTGTGCCAGATTACCCACTATTTCCTGGCCCCCACTCAAAAATCCGATGTCCAAGTTATTTGGTTCTGTGCCACTACTATCAGTACTATATGTTAGTTGCTTCGTGCATGTGTACAACCATTAGAGAGCGAGCTTTCTAGAATTCATAATTTCTTAGCCAACAAACCACATGATCGAGTCGTTCATGTTGATGCTGATGCTAAAAACTAAAATGAGCGGCATCGAAAATGAACATTGCGCATCCAGAATTGCAAAGTGCTTTATTTGAGTGGGGGTAGTTAATTGATTTCAAAGCGCATTGCTCTGTGATCACACAGATATACATATATGAACTCTAGGTAAGGCTTGTGCAAACGATCAAATGGCTCGGTTCTTCCCACACTATCAGAATAGTCCAACCTACCGGTTGAACATGAATATTGGAGGGGTCTGATAGAAACGAAAATTGGGAAAATCTGTTGAATTTTCAGTCAACAATTTCAAATATTCATGCAATTTTAAATAGAAACTATTATTTCTGATTTTTTTTAGATAGTCAATAAGATTTATTTATTTTCCTAGTACATCTCATGACGATTAACGGATACTTTGTTGGAAGCCTACAATTACGAATAACATTAGCATTTGATTATATAGCTATTTTATGTTAATACAGAGGATGATCTTATCACAGTAGAAAATCTATATATTCACATACAATCTATAAAATTCGCACGTGATTGGCGAGTTCCCAAGAAAACCTCGGAACAACTTTGGATTGTAAAACGGACTCAGCATAACGGTTCCAACACTAACCTAGGCCGTTTTTGCACCTCCCGAAAAAAATCAGCCTAGCCGCCCGGTCTATACTGTTGACCGTTAGCATATCTAAATTTTCCCCATTTCCCCAAATTTGATTTATTTTGATTGTATTTGATTTTCCAGTCCATATTCGACTCATCTGATCATAATTTGGATGCCAATAATAGTTTTATTATGTATCTAAACATAGAGTATATCTAGTGCGTAGCAAAAATCTATGTAACTAGCTAGAAAGGTCAAAATAACTTATAACTTAAAACCGAAAGGAATAACAGCTACTTAAAATTTCTTCAGTAAAAGGTAACTATGCTGTCATTGGGCTATCACAGTCGCCCCTATGCTTGCTGGTTTGGCCAACACAAAGAAGAGCTACATATCTTTGGCACTGCCAGCACATAAAACTTGCACCTCGTCACAGGCGGAAACAGGTGTGCCTCAGGCTGCATCCTAGGGGTGATCATTTCACCTGCTAGTTGCAGGGGCAGCTTAATTAGAGGAACTAGTAGCAGCTAGTAGGTATAGTGTACATAACTGCTGCAGCCCCCACGGCGGCTGTACGCTCAGCCTAAAATGCTATCTTTGTTTGACCAGCCAATGGGGTTTGAGTCGGTAGAAAGTGCAGTGGACATCGTAGCGCCGGGCACAACATATTGACCTGAGCGACAGAGGCATGATGTGCAGCTTGGTTCCCTAATGTCCCACTCTCAGAAAACAAAGGGCATGCTACGGCACTGTTCTCATTTAAGCAGCGGTGGAATATGAGCAAGTTGACAATATATATGACATGGGATGTGGTACCTGGTTGCTCCTTGCCACTGTTCAAAACATACTTTGCCCGGGTAAACTGATTTAAGATCTCACGGTGGCGGATGCCGGTGTGCGGAGTCGAAGGTGTTTGATGCGGCTTTCTAATAAAAATTTGGGCAAATGCCTTTGATATACTCGAATGACTCTATGAAATTACGTCGATACTTCCACATATTATGGTAAGATCCTCAGGGTGTTCTAAGGTGCCAAGAAACAAGTTGCAACACGGTAGATAGTCCCATGTAAGCTCAGGTGGAAGAACGAAGCAACTCGTTGCTCTGAACTTACCAAGACGAGTTCCTGAAGCATCCCATTCCCCGGCTAAAAACGCTAACCATTACTGGTTTATTTGCTATAGTGCCCTTTGATGTCTTTGTTGCCCTCCTCCTCTCCTCACTTCTCTTCTTAGCTCAAGCAGCCTCAAAGGAGACAAAAGGCAATCTTCGATTCTTCTAGCTTCTACATGGAGAAGGCAATGCGCTATTTATAGTGGAGTAAGAGGATGCAGCCATCAAGTTGGAGAGACTCCTGACCAACAATCAATGTTGCGTGTACCATAAGTATGAGGACATATATATATAATTACTGTTGGGGATAATGAGATGCAGTTGAAGGAGCTTCGAGAGTTAGAATAATGACTTCTAGCTAGAGACAATGACTGCCATTAGGTTTCGAGATTAACTTTTGTCATGTGATCTTTGCTTGCTTGTGTGGCGGGTTACTGGGCTCCCATAGCAGCAGTAGCCATGCGTGGGTAGCACTAGCAAGATGGCATCCAGCGTCAATATTAAACCCTTGCTGCTCCAGCTCGTGGATGTTCCCCAGGGTACGCTTAGATAAGTACACATACGCATGCTCCATTCTGCGCCCAATTGCGTGAATCCCATAATTTTTGCCATAAAACCGGGCATGGCTAGCCAGGGGTGCAGTTGCTGGGGCTCATGTTGAATTGATACATTTTGCTGTAAACCTGCGAAACAAAAATAAAGGTAAAAACCGCCTTGAGGTTGATCAGTCGGATCAGCGATGCGTGTTCACACTGCTACTAGGTGGTATGGACTCACGGAGACATACACTTCCTGCCTCCTAGCCCAACAGGGCCTTGGCCAGGAGCATGGGGTATGGGTAGCGTTAAGCCATGGTTAGCTATCTCTCTCTTGTATCACCAACACAGGACAACAAGCTGGGGTGGTGGGTATGTGGTGGTGATGGGGCAATGAAATGGTAGGCCGGCACATAGACGGGGAGGTAGGATATATGATGCTTTTATTTTGCCATATTTTTCAACCTGTTATTATTAGCGTGCAGAGGCTGACTTTGTACTGATAACTCTGGCAAATATAGATGATATGTGCATTGAAGATTTATTCATTAATGCGCGTCGTCATCTAAATAAATACTAGAATCAGAAGATTTATTCATTAATCACGCCAATCATTTGAATAAATACTAGAATCAGACTCTCTATCATGCTTTAAGATGGGCTGCTCTAACCCGTATGAAGCCCGGCCTTGTAAGAAGAGCACAGGGGAATTAGCATATCTACACAGCATATCTACGCTGGTAGTATAGAAATCTCAGGAGTGTACTTTAGGCCGACCTCACAGATAGACAGATATAGAACAAATAAAGTATAGACTTAGATAGAGATATAGACAAGAAGAGAGAGATCAAAACATCAACATGTCTCTCACAAGTATAGTATATCATTAGAGAACATGTCTCTCACAACATATTATTAGAGAATTGGCGGGCACGAAAATATGCCATATACTTAGCGGATGACAAGCCACATATGAACACGTTACATATATACTACTCTCTTGTTTCTTAGCGAAATCAAATAAGATTGGCTCCTAAATCTTTTCAGCGTCAAGGCAGTGTGTAATTAAGAGCAGATTGATTTGTAGTGGCAAAGACAAAGAAAAATCACAGTTGCAGCACTGTAGATGTACTGAAACACACTATTTACAAATGATTTGAGTTACCACAGTTTAGCTCCTCTCACCGGTCGAATCCTATCTCACAGGGAATAGCAGCTTCCAGCTTGGGGAGGCTCGCCACCGTTAGATTAGAGGAAAAAGGAAGCAAATGCCAGAGTAGAGAAGCAGGTTGGGCTGATTCACTGATGTGATTGATTGGGACCTGGGAGTTTGTGGACGCGTTGCTTCAACCTCCTCGTCGGGTTGTTTCTCCTTGCACCTCGCTGTTGGCCCCTCAATCTGCGGCGGTTCGGTCGTCCACGGTCACGCTCTCCGTGATGTAAACACACGCTTGGACTCAAGGATCCGGAGTAGGAGGGGCGCTCCGTATTGGCAAACGGAAGGAAAAGGCATATAATAAAAAGACGATGAAAACCCATAAACTCTTCGCGATTTAATTCTAAATGGAAGATGAGTGGGTAAGATAAGGTCAGAAAACTGGCCAGCACTCAGATGTTATGTGTATGGAAGAGAAATTGTGCTTGATTTTACTTGTGAACCCGCATTAGTGCATATTGAGAGCTTGGTCTTGTACTCAAATAAGCAGCAAATTGATCATTCGTAGCTGATTTTCTCGTACGTTTCAGATTTAGGAACGAGCTTTGCAAAAGTCATTCCGTGCCGTGCAAGCGCCCAGCAGGACACACCAGAGAGAGAGACTGGTTTCATTTGGATCCGACTTGTCAAAGTAAATGACATGGATCTTGCTCGTGCCAGAGGGCTTGATTTGGGTCTAGCATTTCCTTGCCGAGCCAAGCAAGCTTTTCTCCTTTTCCCGCCCAGCACTTACCCCCTTAACCTGCTGTTCTACCAAATGGAACTGGCACTTGTCTCGTAACCCAATTTCCATGTATCAAATGAACTGAAGTGTGTGTATAATTTTTGTTTAAAAACGAATTATGCAGGAGAATCTGTCGATTATATTAAAAAGAAGTCCAACAGAACAAAACAACATTACAACGCAAATATTAAATTAAAAAGAAATCCATGTTCTGAATTCACGCTTTATCATCCTCACTCAAACCAGCAAAACCTATGGTTCATCCAGAGTTTGTAGAGAGGAGCACGGGCGTGGATATCTCAATAAGCTGCGATGGCTGGCCATCTGCGTCCTACTGGTCGGAAGGATCGAACAGAAGCGGGATTTTGTTGTTACAACAACATTATAGCTTGATGCAAGATCATGGCTTTGAACGCCACAACGCACACGTCTTCACTATGGTACTTTTGTATGCTTTCGGGGTGGGCTTTAGAGACATATTGTGATGCAGCTAAACCATCCTTATGGCGATCCCAAGCGACCGCATGAAATTGCTCCTCATAGCGCGTCCAATTCAGCGGATTCTACAGCTTGAATTCCTAGTGCATCCCATTTCTAAGGGTTTTTGCATTGGGGTAGAACTTTGCATGGATTAACACTACACCTCATTTAATTTCCTAGCTTGCTCCAGGGATCCTCGTTTTCATCAACTGGTATATGTTTCTATGCTGAAGTGTTAGCTGGACAAGTAGGTTGGCGATCGAGCTTTTTATAGGGCACATGGACTCAGAATCTCAGATGGACTGATAAAAGTGGATCAACCGTGTATATCATCCCCCACAGCTCATTCAAGGTGGGGCGTAGAAAATAATATCTCAATTCTCCCACATTGAGGTTGAGGACAACTGAATTAATTTTATGACTTCTTATGTCCTTGTCACATGTCAATGTGTTGATATACATTTCTATACAATGGTCAAATGATATGTAATCACACAACAATGACAATAAAGGCATATCCATGCACCTTATGGCAGGGCAGGGGCAAGGACATAAGAATAGGTAGCATAGGATTTAAAAATTGAAGTTGTTTCAACATACATGAAAAGATGTAATGATTTCCATCTCGCGAGAATGAAACATATAAGCAAGAACATATAAATAATAATATATTTACAGAAATGTCTAACATTAGGATAGAATACTGAAAGCATGCAAGAGAAATCAAGAGACAAAAGCGTTTACTAGTGAAGCTGCAATTGTCTCCAGGCCTTGTAAACGTTTGGTCTGTTGCCAGTTGTATATTGTCTTGTTAGTCAGCTCAGTCGTAAGTTTTTCTTCCTTTCTTTTGTTTTTTTGGCCTAACCTAACTCCTGGTTAGGCCCCTGCTCTCTCCTGTAAGTGTTTTTGTAAACGCCTCTGTTTTATTAATTTACTCTGTTGTCGGGCCTCGCACTCTGGTTCTTAGTAAAGAAAGAGATGTAGGTAACTGCACTTTCCTATCTGTCTTCTTCTTTTTGAAATATTTTCTTAATTTTCACTCCAAGATCAATTCCTTTCAATATCTTTCTCTAAATGTAGCATGCCATTAAGCCATTATAAGACCAAGCTTGTCGAACAGCAAGTCAATTTTTGATATTTTTTCATTGCTTAAAAGGCTCTTTTCAATTGATGTTGTCACCACCACTGGTAATAGTGCATTAATGCCAACTCAACTAGACAATAAACAAATGTGAATAAAACATATTTTTGTCAGATCGATCATTTTTGATGATAGGCTTTTTGTGTTCATAAACAAAACTATAAATTTGTTCAAGTCTTCTCACGAACAACAAATAATTCATGTTGATATACTACATCCTTTTGATCATAACAAAAGAAATCATCAGAATCTGTGAAGTTGTTAACTAGAGTCCGAAATGCCTTCCCAAGACTTTTGTATCAACTTCGGATGATGTATATTCATAGAAATTTTAAATAAGAGTGACTTCGCCCTCATGCTAGTACTTCATTGTGTGACAACAGACATACTCGCGCCGACGGCGTTCTTCTAGGCTGGCGGCGGCGCATTTCACTCCCGGGCGCCGCCATGTCGCACAAACTGCTTCCGCATCAGTGGTCGATGTGGTGTTGCCCGTGCTGCAGCACCTGCACGCGTCCAGGCCCGCTCGCCACCCATTGTCACCAAACCCTAGGAGCCATCGTCTTAATTTGTGTGTGTGCCGCGCACGCTATCGAGATCTGAGTCGCCTCCCTCGCGCCTCCTCAGACCCCTGTCGCAGAAGAAAATAAAAATAGGCACGGAATGGGAATCGAACCCTGCCGCCCTGAAGGGTGCAGGGGAGCAACGTGAGTTGAGGGTGCGGGGTGAATGCGGGGTGTAAGACATTTGACAAACTTTTCGACTGTCAGCCCTCGCTCAGATCCTGCTGTTTGGTGATCCCTTGATTTTTGATGGTGGGAGATTTATGTGTGCTTTTTGTTGGGTGTACTAAGTTTAGACACCTCAGCGGGGCTTCTGGCTGGGTGGATCACAAAAATGATTCCAAGATATTATAGTAGAGATATTAGTATGTAGAAGATACAGTATCAAAGTTCCTTCCAAGCAAAATAGGCCACAAAAGAACAAATCCAAAAGAAAAATAAAACCCATCAGACACACAGGGGAGTGAAAAAACTCAAAAACTTTTTTGCGGTTTCACACATCCTTGAAAATCTGCCAGGCTCCAAGGCAGTCAGGCTGAAATTTGTCTTCACATCCCAGTGAAAAGAGCACAAGCTAATAATTCATAAAACTTTTCTAAGAACACACTTTGTGGAAAATTTTAAGTAAACTCGATCTAAAAAAATTGACACTCTTGGTCAAGAATTTTCTAGAATGGCAACCTCTAAAGCAGTAAAACTTTGCTCGCCAACAGAATCATCTCCCTAGCATCCTCGATAAGCAAATATGTCTAAACACCAACCATACGACATTCCTCTAAAAGGTGAATAAAAGGGTATATTTTGTTTCTTTTTCCCCTGAAACAAGATCGTTCGTCAACAAGCATAAGCAAGAAAAAAACAACTTCCATAGCCATAGTGATTTATTTTTTTGCTGGGGACAAAACTTGCATCCTACAAAAAATTTTTGGGGCAGAGAGTAATATAAACCTATATGTGATGTTTTTGATCCATACTTCATGTTATCTTGCATCCCATTTCTAAAAGGTTTTAGCATTGGGGTGGAACTTTGCACGGATTAACACTGCACCTCATTTCTAGCTTGCTTCTAACTAGGGAGCGATTGAGCTTTATATATAGGCACACATGGACTGATATAAATATGGGCTCAACCATGTATATCATCCCCCACAATTAACTCTCATCAAGGTGAACCGCACAAAAATAATATTCGAATCTCTTCACACAGAGAGGACAACTCAATTAATTTATAACATGAATTTTCCTGTCCTTGCATGCCAAAGCTCGAATATATATTTTCTGTTCCATGCAATGGTCAGATATAAGTAGCCAAAAGCTATAGAATATATATTTCTATAATACAGTGGTCATATAATAAGTAGCCACTCACACTGACTATGCCAAATGCATAAACATGCATGCACCTCGGGGCAGAAACGGCGTGAGAAGCAAATTGAGGCGTGGCAAAGTGGCATAGGATTCAAACTGAAGTTTTTTTTTTTTTTGAAGCGAAACTGAAGTTATTTTATACACATGCAATTGCAAGATGTGATAATTTCGATTTGCAAAAGTATGAGACATATTTAAGAAAGAACATATAAAATATATAAATAATACATATAGAAGAAATCTAACATTAAGGATGGAATGCCAAGAGATTCGAAAGTGAAATCAAGAGACAAACTGAGTGACAATGAAGCTTCAGCTACGTCTAGGAGAGACCTGTTAGTGTCGCGGGTTTGGAACCGCTGGCGTCGCATCGAGTTTGTTCGTCAAAGGTGATGGCACCAACACACAAAAACACGCAAGGGATATGATTGGTTTGGCTTTTTTTTTTTTTGACTTTAGACAATCGTCATCTGTATCTCGCCATGGCAAGGGCCCCGTGTCCTCGTGTTAGTGTTTTTTACCTGTGTCAGCTCTCTCATCTCATCTCGTCATGGGAAGGGCACGCGTCGTGTATCTCGGCCATCTGTTTTTCTCCTAATGAAGTACGAGGTAAGCTTTGGGAAGAAAAAAGAATTGACTAGAGACGATAGACATTTTGCTCTTCAAAATACATGAGCTTTACAGAACTGGATACATTTGTGTCCACCGGACATGAGAGCCCTTGAAAGGCTATTTGAAAAAGATCAAGACTGGAAAAATTTTAGTTGGTGCCACGCAAATACATAGTTACATACTATCCAAGTTTTTTTTTTTTTTTTTTTTTTTTGACTTGAAGATATCCAAGCTACTGTTGCTGGTTCAGTCGCTAGCCCGCCCGGCAACAGAGCCCAAACAGAGCAGGCGGACCGAAAGGCTAAGCGGTGCTTAAGTGGACCTGAGTGGGCTTGACGCCCTAGGCTAGAGGCTAAGAGGCAGATGTGCTGTCGGGAGCTAGAAGATTGTCATCCGGTTGTATAAATGGAGAGCTTATTAGGAGAAAAGGATTCTGAAATCTGAGACCACAAACACTGATAACGTGACCTCCCCACCTCTCGTGTTCTACCATCCTTCCCTGTTCTCCCCCCATCTATCCCCAATTCATTTATCGGCTACTCTAACAAATCCCAATGTCGTCAGAATTTCAGCACAGCGAAGAACTTGGCTGTTGCTTTCTCATCAGGTGGGACAGCTGTGGTGCCTGATCCGGCTGCTTCTTCAGTCCTCGTGTCATTCTGCTGACAGTTTTCGAAGAGGCAGAACCATCCTCACGTTGAACCATAGCGGACTGCACGATACCAATCTTTTATGCGGTGTCATTCTATAGCTCGATTCCTAGTGCATCCCATTTCTAGAATGGTTTTTGCATTGGCATGGAACTTTGCGTGGATTAACATGGCACCTCATTTCTAGCTTGCACGCAGCTATAAGAATACATGTTTTTCCCTATCAGGTGGTATATAGTCTTCTTATTTTAGGTTGACAGGACTGACATAAATGGCCAAATAATAATATGTAGTCACACGACTTTCTGGTGTCTGGTTCTATATATGTGCACAGGACTTTCGGGTGCCACGTCAGGTAGAGGTAGCTGATCTCTCTTCTTTTCGGTGATTGCTTTCAGCAGCAGCAGTGCGTGCCTGACGTCTCTGTTCTGCAACGCGAACATTGCCTGGCTTAAAGAGGCGAGTGCACCAACTTCAGTTCACTACTACTCTGTCCGTGGCGAATTTTCAAGTCTCTTAGTGTCACTTGTAGCTATAGTACACAATCCTGAATAATATATCATTGTGTCTCGCGTCGTCCCCAGCGGCGGCGACTGGGGAACTTGACCGGGCGCTGCCTAAGGTCCACCTACCCGCCCCTCCCGGCCGCGCGCGATGTAATAAGGGCGGCGGCGGCCCGGCGACGCGGCGCGGCCCCCAACGTCCCGCCGCGTTCGCTGCCCCGCGCAGCTCGCTTCTCCCACCGCCGCACCCCCCCCTGCTCCGCCGCCCCGGCGGGAGGGTGGCCGGCGACCGTGATCCCGGCACCGTGCCGATCCGCCCCACTTCGGCCAAGCGTTTCGTGCGTGGCGTGGTCGCCGCCGCGCTCAAGCGTTGGCGCGTTTGGTCGCCTCCGCCCTCCACCTGCTCCCTCTTGCCGCCGTTGCCACGCAGAAGGCGATCCGGCCTGGCGCCGGGCCGACCTGCGTTCGCGTTCGGCTGTTCCCGGATAGGCGTCACGCCACCGCCTTGGTTCATCGGGCGGCCATGATAGGCGGGGTGTCGCTTCCACCGCTGTGGCCGGGTCCCTCTGTCTCCGGCATGTTTCGTGTCTCGACAGGCCCGGGCCAACTCGTTGGTGCCGCGAGGGTTTAGGCTAAGCTCGGCGACATGCCGTCTAATACTGTCCATGTGTTCGTGGTGTGTTGGTGCTGCAGCCTTGAGTGGCCGCCTTCTCGGCAAGAATCGGGGTGAAAACACCTAATTAATTATGCAGGCGGGCGGCGATGATGTGCTGTACATCATCTACCTCCTTGGGCGTCGTCGATGGTTCTTCGCGAATGTGCCCCGACGAAAGTCCTACTCTTGTGCTTCCAACAATGTTGGCGTCGCGGATGTCAAGTCCTTCTTGAAGGCATCATTGAGCACCGCTGTGCCCGGTCGACCACTACCCTGCGCCGGAGCTCTTCGCCCCTTCTCGCCGATCTTGAGGTTCCCGTCTTGTCTTCTGTTGCCGAGGAGTCGCCTAACCGTGCCTCATGTGCCTTTTGTCCCATGTTTGTCCATGGTTTGTCCGCTGCACTTTGACCTAGCCGGTGTCGCCGCTAGCGGATGCTTTGCCGCTATCTCCTTTGACGGATGCTTTGCCGCCGGTGTCGCCGCCTCTCTTACTGCAGCTTGCTTTGCTGCGATGAGTATCGAGCCCCCTATGCGGATGCTTTGCCGTATGGGGTGTTCTCCCCGACGGTTGCTTGCCATTCGTGGAATCCGGGCGGATGCTTTGCCGCTGTGGGTCGCTGGGTTCGTTGGGCGGATGCTTTGCCGCCGGTCGCTTGGTCGCTTGGCGGATGCTTTGCCGCTGTGGTCGCTTGGGTTCGTTGGCGGATGCTTTGCCGTCGTAGCTACCGGGTTCTTGTTCTCTGGGTGGATTCTTTTGCCCCATGGCATGGTCCGTTGCGTGGCAAAACCATTGTGCTTGGATTTCTTTGCGTGCGCGTTGTAGGTTTGGGTGTCGAGGGCCGCCGCTCCTTCCGATGTATCTTTCTCCTTTTGTTTGTCTAGGGGAGGGGTGCTCTACGCTTTCACTTTCTTTTTCAGTTATGTCGTTGTTTAATTTCCTAACCACTTTCTCGTGGTCCTCAGTATTTGTATTTGGTTTTTCTTCCTCTTAATGAAATACGGGTGAATGGCCCGATCGAGGAAAAAAAAAAAAAAAAAAATATATCATTGTGTGCATGCGCCGCTTTTTAATCAGTTTAACTCTTCTAAGCTTCAGTTTATATGTTGTTCGGCCATTCATGAGCAGGAGCAGCAGTGAACGTTTTGTTTCTGAAATATTTTGAGTAAGTCTGCTTTTATGTTCAACATGTCACGAGTTGACACATGTGACTTTAACGATTACTTCCTCCGTCCCTAAAAGATTGTCACCGCCGCTTCTCGAGACACAAATATCGGCAATTATATATTAAAATATAAAAACTTTTGTGCTAAGTAATTAGCATCATCGAAAGGTCTTCAAGTCTAGTTTTTTAACAAATTTATTTAAAAATTTAATTGTTGCACGTATTTTCTATAAATTAAGTCATATGGCACGCATCCCACGGTGACGGTCTTTTTAGACAGTAGGGAGTAGATATAAGACACGTGTTGAGTGGTAATCAAAATGTAGGCCAAAGTTCTATTCTATGGGTTCTTATTTATCCTCGGGTCCTCGTCTGGTCACCGTTCCGCTTCGTACAGCATCGTTCGCTTGATTTCCTGTTTGTCCCATCACCCAACTCCTTTCTTCTAGAAGAAATTATCTACCCCATGTCATACGTACTAGAATTGCTAGTATATTAAAAAAAAAAGCAGCATAGTTCTCATATATAATCAGCTGATCGTCATACGAGAACAAATCAGCTGATCGTCACTGGGCTTGGCTGAGCTTGGCTGCATTGAGATAGAACAAATCAGCTGATCGCGGGCGAGCTGCTCGCTCCCCGACAGAGGAGAGGTAGTATTGGGCGTGGAGTAGGAGGTGATGGAGTCAAATGCGAACGGGAAGGAGTCGAACGCCGGGATGAAGGAGGTGGAGTCGATCTCCTCGGTGGCCGCAGCGCCGAGAGCGGAGGAGGCGGAGTCGTAGCAATCTGTGGAGGCGAATGCGTCGGGGAAGGAGTCAAGCACAGAGACGGCCTCGTCGGGGACGACGATGAAGAGGCCGCCCCAGTTGTCGGCTCCCACCACAGCGTCGAACTGAGGCGCAGGGGTCCGCTCGTGGATGACGAAGCAGGACTCGACGGTGGCGTCACGCCACTCACGGTACTTGGAGAGGTGCTCCTCCCACGGGGCCTCACTCTCCTCGAACTTCCTCAAGAACTCATCGAAGAGGATTGAGGGATCCATGCCGGCACCGCCCGACCTCTGCTCCGTCGCAGCGAAAGGCAAAAGGCCGGGAGCTAGATACCAATTGTCACGAACTTGCTAGCAAATAACCAGATTCAAGTAACCAGGATACAGGATCTCAGGGAAGAGAGATCGGAACAAGAATAGTAGGGAGAAATCTAAGTACAGGAAAGTAGAAAGATAGAAGAAGATGAACAGTAATTCAAGTAATTGGATTCTGATTCTTCCATCCCTCTCCGAGCCTCCTGGTCCACTTAAGTAGTTGGCGCCTCTCCTTAGCCAACCTGGCATGGGGTGGGCCCACATGTAAGGGCAGTTCCTAACATCAGGGCTAGACAGCTGTTGAGCCTGATCCGGCTGCTTCTGTAGAGGCAGAACCATTCTCACGTCGAACCATAGCGGACCGCACCGTAGCCCTCTTTGCAGCGCTGTCAAGTTCAGCGTAGTCTATAGCTCGGATCCCTAGTGCATCCCATTTCTAGAATGCTTTCTGCATTGGCATGGAACTTTGCATGGATTAACATATATTGCATCATTTCTAGCTTGACCCAGCTATAAGAATGCAATGTTTTCCCCCTATCAGCCGGTATATATAGTCTTCTTAATTGGGTTGGCAGGACTGGCATAAATGGCCAAATAATATGTAGTCACACGACTTTCCGGTGTCTGGTTCTATATATGTGCACAGGACTTTCGGGTGCCTCGTCAGGTAGAGGTGGCTGATCTCTCTTCTTTTCAGTGATTGCTTTCAGCAGCTGCAGTGCGTACCTGACTTCTCTGTTCTGCAACGCGAACATTGCCTGGCAGCTCTTAAGAGGCAAGCGCACCAAACGCAGTTCGCTACTCCTCCGTATTGTGGCAAATTTTCGAAGTCTCTAAGTGTCACTTGTAGCTATAGTACACAATCCTGAATAATATATCATTGTGTTCGGCCATTCATGAGCAGGAGCAGCAGTGAACGTTTTGTTTCTGAAATATTTTGAGCAAGTCTGCTTTTATGTTCAACATGTCACGAGTTGACACATGTGACTTTAACGATTAGATATAAGAGACGTGTTGAGTGGTAATCAAAATGTAGGCCAAAGTTCTGTGGGTTCTTATTTATCCTCGGATCCCGGTTCTTCGTACAGCATCATTCGCTTGATTTCCTGTTTGTCCCATCACCCAACTCCTTTCTTCTAGAAGAAATGATCTACCCCATGTCATACGTACTAGAATTGCTAGTATATTAAAAAAAATGGCAGCATAGTTCTCATATAATCAGCTGATCGTCATACGAGAACAAATCATCAGCTGATCGTCACTGGGCTTGGCTGCATTAAGATAGAAAAAATAGTATGAATTACAAGGATTGGTCAGGGGCCGCAGCTGCGCCGGCACTCTACATCTTAAAAACTCTGACTCCCAAAGGACTCAGCGGGTAATATATGGATTATCCCTCCGACGACAAACTCCCTCGATGCTTAGCCCTGGCTTGCATCCATGACTTCGCTTGCAGATCTTCATGAAATTATTGCTTGATCTCTATTTCCGATGCCTCGCACTCACATCAAGCCTCGCATCAAGCCATCACGTCTGATCATGCCACCGAAACTCACTGTAACCATCCCTCTGCTCCTTTTCTTCCAGCACCTAGAAACTAAGGTGACCAGACGCTATACATGGCCAACAAGAGGTGCTATTATATATTGAACTATAGCCTTGTGGACCTATATATGTTGGTCGATTGGTAAAAAGGCAGCAGCAACTAGTCGTACAAGATTTCATGTTCACCATTTATTATCTGAATCTTTTTGCCCCACGAGAGTATCCTAGTTACTTATAATAATTGATCAATGGCAGTCAGCACGTATAGTTGTTGATGTTTACACATGCTCTATTCAGATCATGCATAACGTTGGTTGGAGTAGTGTGATTCTTGAATTCAATCGAGTATAAGGCTGTGTTTGCCATGGCTCTTTGGGGTTCCGGCTCCTCATTTGGTTGCATTGTTTTTTTCTGAATTACATAGTACAACTCATAACACACGCGCACACTCACCCCTATGAACACACGTACGCAAACCCTACTCCTATGAGCACCTTCAAAGGACTGAGGACCCGGCAGATATGGAGATTCCTTAAGTCACAATTGGTGTCTCGTTGTCGACAGGAACGTCGCTTACCACCTAACGTATAACGCCAATAAATCCTAGAAAAATCCTAGAAAAATGTGTGAATCGGCTTGTAGTCCAATAGTATAGGATGGTCCAGTGGGATCCTACCCACCAGAGTTTGGTTGATTGTTGGGCACTATTGAACCTTGCTGAACCTTATAGCATCAAAATAGCTACGGCTCCTACAAACCAAAAATAGCCTGCACAAGGATTCAGCGGAGCTAGGATAGGGTGGCTCCTCCGCTCCGCTATAGGAGCACTACAGTAAAGGAGCCGGAGCACTGTGGAACTATACCAAACGGTGCCTAAGGTTGCGCTTGGACGTGTGATGGGAACATTTCAATTCCTCAGAAGTTGAGTTGTAACTTGTGTTATCTAGGAGTATTTTATACCAGGCTCACAACAAGCCAGGAGGTCACATGAGTGTCCTTGTAGTTCGCCTACGGCAGCGCATGTTTGTCAGTGGATGGATCACCATGAAGGTTACTAACCCACTCATAACTCTCATCTAAAACTCCTATATGGAGCCCCCTCACTATTCCTCTTTTAGAAATTCTCTCGCTTCCGACGGGTCTACACTGGTGGTAACTGAAACTTAGCAACGCATTCGTAATCCCCACCTTCCGCCACCGGATCCACCTCATACCGCGTCCCCTGTCGCTTCACCTTCCCACGGAGTGCTCATAAAAGGCGACGGAACAGGGCCGTCTCCACCCCGTCTCTCCGGCTCCCTCGCCTCCGCTCCGCCAGCGACGCGCGCGCCTCTCGCCCGCCCGCCTCGCCGAGGAAGCCGCCGCCCACATGGCCATGGAGACGCCGCGGTCCACCAGGAGGTTCACCCGCTCGCTCGCCGCCGCCCAGAAGAGCGCCGCCGCCGCCGGGTCGGAGCCCACCGCCGCCACCCCTCGCCTCCCTGCTCCACAATCCTATATAGTCGACGGGCTGTGGAGGAGGAGCGATCTCCTCTCCTCGCCGCAATCTCTCTGCTCCGTGCGATCTCCTCTCCCCGCCGCTTCCCCACGACGCCCGCGCCGTCATCCCTGTCGGTCCTCGCTGTGCGTCAGCGCTGCCGGGGACACCACCGCATCCACGACGCCCACGACATCATCCCGTTGTCCTCGCCGTGCGTCAGCGCCGCCGGATGGATCTGCACGAGCGTCCCATCCCTTCTCCCTGGCTGACGGTGGAGCCCTCCCAAGGTGGATCTGCATGAGCGTCGACCTTCAACCACCGTCGGCGGCCTCGACGGCAGGGCGTTCCGGCCTCTTTTGGCCTTCCCTGACAGGCAGCAGCACCGGATTCACGACGCATCTGACCCGTTGTCGCTGCCATCCGTGCGGGTGTGTGTGCGATACCTGTTGGTGTGAAAGTCCTTCCGCCGGTGAGTTTGGCATTTGTAAGTTGTTTCTCCCCCTTTCTCCATTATCGTAAATTGTTTAATTAATTAATAGAGTAACAGATAGATGTCATTAGTCGATTGAACTGGGCATCAAAGGAATTGTTTGACATGTTCTTCTGATTTTTTTATCCCCGCGGTACCTGTCGCAGGAGAGCCCCGAGCCTGCAATGCATCTTGCCATTTTGTTGAGATTCAATGTTTGTCAAGACTGTAATTTCAAAAAATATTTGTAAATTTATTCATGCGGTTTGTACAGTTAATTGGATGTGTGTGCACTGTGCAGAAAGTTACTACTTCATTCAAATATACGTGAGAATGTTATTGCTGCAAATTTGAACCTGATATGTTCATCCAGTATGGAATCTAAACAATTACTTTTTGACCTGGGTAATTTGATTCACTTATTACAGTTTGTTATAAACAATGCAGGGACATTATCCAAAATGTTATTGTTGAGGAACGAGAATTTATTAGAATTCTGATTTTTGTTATTTTTGGCGGTGATTACTATTGCAGAGCACTAAATTACAACTACAAAAGGCTAAATACACCTGGTCTTCTGTTCTAGGTGAAGTGTAAACTGGGCAGGTCCTCCATGAAGTCACTATTCTATTTTTTACATCATAGTGTTTGTATTTCAATATGAAGAGCTAATTCTTATGCCAATATACATAGAAAGATAGACTTCAACTTCTGTAGGTGCTTATAGCTGTGCGTATGCATTTCCCTTTTGCAGAAAAGACTTTGACAATGATCAGGTTGAATTAGGTTTGGCATTTATATTAGTCCTGCATATGCTTTTGGTCAAGTTAGGCTGCTCATGAATACGTATATGATGTAGTGAATCTTTATGCTGCAGTCAGATGAAGTGCGATCTCTTCACATTGAGTATTCTGAGTAGCCCGACCATGATTTGCCAAACAACAGTACTGATGTAAGAGAACAGCCAATACACATTCCAGGTTTGTTTCAAATCATGAATCAATGTTATGTTTTTTTTTTTTTTTGTAAATGCCTTGCTTTCTGGTGTGACCTTTCCTATATGGATATATACACCATCTTAGTAAGATTGCTTTCCCTTTCTGCAGTGCAGGCATTGGAAAAATAGGTGCTTATATCACCATCCATAATATAATAGAGAGGGATTTTACTTGGAGAACCAGGGGCTGTTGATATTGTTCAAACTGTAAAATAAAAGATCACGCTGCACCGTGCCGAATAAACTGTTTTTATGTTTAGTTTTTGAAAATGTACTCGATTCATTTGAGGATTTGCCCCACTAGATAATCATTGGGGTTTTCACTCTTCAAAGCAAGTTTGTCTCCAATCGATGTGTGCTCAATTGGTATTTGTTCAGATCCCATGGATTAAGGATTTGCCCCCTAAATAATCATTGGGGTTCTCACTCTTCAAAGCAGGTTTGTCTCCAATCAATATGCAATTGCATCTATTTAATTTGGTTGCAGTTGTTAAGCCATTATTCCCCAACGATTTTTGTGGGTTTATTCAGCTAATAGGCAATATTTAGTAACTATATTTTCACTTGCTTTGATGGTTTCAAATGTATATGCTTATATTTTCAGGGTTTATTGAAAGTTATGTATCACAACTCTAGACCCACAATCACTGAAGAACGTACAACCATAAGAGTTACTATCAGTTCATATACTTTGCTAGCTTTGTATTATAACTCAAATGATTTTTTCCTTTTTTTTTTTGGCATGCGGTTGGTGGGGATAGACGTGTGGAGGAGAATTGTCCGGCAGTGTACAACAACTTTACATGTCATAGAGATATTTTATTTTGATTTGTTTTAAACAGTAAACGCACATAATATGTGATGGAAGGAGTACTATCTAAAATTAGAATTTATATAAAATAAAAATTGTCATTTTTAATATTTTTCATGTGACCTCCGCTATAATTCTTCCTATTCTATGCAGATCTTTTTTATAACATCTCACGTCCCGCTGCAACACGTATATCATGAAAATTTCCCCCATGATCATTGTATTTTTCTTAATTCCCAAAGAACGACCGCTGAGGTTCCCCTAGTTGACAATATAGTCATGGTGTGACCACCAGCCTAGCAATAACTATTTGACCTCACAATCTGCAGCCTCGTAACACGAGTGGTGGTTTACAATAGTATGTCATTATTACCTTGTAAAAATGGCATTCATTACAAAGATAACTTCCTCAGATTTTTGCCCTCCAATGTCCTAATCCCTAGAATCTGACATAAGTAATAGCTAAGGGCCCCTTGGGCCGGACTCCTTTAAGCTAAAGCTTCACATGCAACTATACTGTAGTGCCACTGACGGTTTGTGCTTTTTGAAAGAAATTTCACTTTGCTTATGGTAGCATGCATCTCCCTCAAAATGAATGGCGTCTGTGAAGAAGATTGTGAAGCCAGGTTTAATGGGCTTCACCGTCTCCATGAACAATGCACGAACAGTGGAGCTGGAGCCTCCTAAACCCGACCAAACAAGCCTTAACTGTTGGTTTCAGTTCCTCTAGTTTCCGATGCCTCTCACTCATAACAGATCTCGTCTCAAGCCAGCCAGAGCAAAAATAAAAGTGGAAAGCTACAATGGACATGACAAATAAGAAGCCTATTCAACCACAGTCAAGTGTACATATATATGCACGAGTATGTGAATGTCACAAATGTTCGAGTACTAGCATTAATATTTCACTAATGGCATCGAGTACCAGCTAGTATATTCAATGGGAATCAACGGCTTATTGATATTTGCACATGGTTTCTTTGGTGCTTGCAGGATATCGAATGATAAGGTATGTATGTGGTGAACCTTGGGATGAAACAAATTAAAGTCATGAGATACTATAAGCAATTGCTCTCGTTCAGTGCATTGGAATGCATCCTGGAGATTATGATTGCGTTTTTGCACTCTGCGCATTGAGGAAGATCCTATTCATATCCCTTTTCATTTTCCTTTGCTCTGGCCTATTGGTACAGCCTGAATGTTATTATACCCAATTCTGAAGACATCTCAGATGTCCTAGAAAGCATCAGAGATCAATTAAGGGTTTCTTTTTTCATGAAAATTATTGTTACAATGTGTTGAGATATCTGGATTATTATGAGGAATGACATCACACTATTCAGAGATGCAGAGGTGCTTTCAGAAAAGAATTTACCTTAGTTATCCTAGATTCCTAAGACCAAAGGCCCAGTTTCATTCCGATATTGATCAGTGCCTAGAAGTCTTTGTGTAATCCTTGCTATTTTCTTTATTTCCTTTTATGTATCTTGAAAATTTGTTGTAACAACTCTGTTTTTTAAATTCAATAAAATCCTGGTACGGGCTTTGCCCCCTCCTGTTCCATCAAAAAAATGAAAATCAAGGACCAGGGATGATTGTCCGGCAGGGGCTCACGTTCAGTTATTGGACTGCTTCTCAGGGCCTCAACACAACATCAGTAGTGGGAGTTTCTTGATCTCTAGAAAGCTATGGCCCAAATACAGCTCCACGACTGGCTAGACCACACGATCTGGCGCTGGACCCCTTATGGGTCTTACTCCGCCAAGTCTGCCTATGCTATGCTGCATACAAGAGTCATTACATTCCATGGCCACACACTCTTATCTGGAAACCCTGGGCTGTCATAAGGATCAAGATCTTCCTTTGGATCGCATTCAAGAGATGTCATTAGATGAATGATTGGGATTCTCCACATGGTCTTGAGCCCCGAGAGAAATGTTTCTTGTGTGATCAAATGCCAGAGGCCATTGATCACCTCCCACTGCCCATACTCAAGAGGGGTTTGGTTCTTCATCTGCGGCGCCTTGGGTCGGCCTCTACCACCAATAGCGACGACTGTGCTGTCGTGGTGGAAGTGGCCAAGGGCCGGCCTGCAAGGCAACCAGAGAAAGGGCTTCAACTCGCTCTTCGCGCTGGTGTCCTGGCAACTATGGTAGGAATGCAATGCCTATTGCTTCGGGGACTCTCCACATATTCAGTGGTTGCTTCGGCTCCTCTAGTTTCCGATGCCTCGCACTCATAACAAATCTCGTCTCATGCCAGCCAGAGCAAAAGATAATAGTGGAAAGCTACAATGGACATGAAAAATAAGAAGCCTATTCAACCACAGTCAAGTGTACATATATATGCACGAGTATGTGAATGCCACAAATGTGTGAGTACTAGCATTAATATTTCACTGATGGCATCGTGTACCAGCTGTATTCAATGGTAATCAACGGCTTATTGATATTTGCACATGGTTTCTTTGGTGCTTGCAGGATATCGAATGATAAGGTACGTATGTGGTGAACCTTGGGATGAAACAAATTAAAGTCACGAGATACTATAAGCAATTACTCTCCTTCGGCGCAGAGGAATGTATCTTGAAGATTATGATTGTGTTTTTTGCACCTTGCACATTGAGGAAAATCTTATTCATATCCCTTTTCATTTCCCTTTGCTATGACCTATTGGCAGACCCTGAATGTTATTCTGCCCAATTCTGAAGACATCTCAAACATCCTAGAAAGCATGCATAGATATCAGTTAAGGGTTCCTTTTTTCATAAAAAAAAATATTGTTACAATGTGTTGAGCTATATGGATTATGAGGAATGACATCATCATCGGGAATTTGGCACACTCTATTCAGAGATGCAGAGGTGTTTTCAGACAAGAATTTACCTTAGTTATCCTAAGAGCAAAGGCCTGGCTTCATTCCCATATTGATCAATGGCTAGAAGTCTTTGTGTCAACCTTTCTATTTTCTTTGTTTCCTTTTTATGTATCTTGAAAATTTGTTGTAACAACGCTGTTTTTTAAATTCAATAAAATCCCGGTAGGGGTTTTGCCCCTCTTGTCCCATCAAAAAAAATTGAAGGACCAAGGCACAGATGAATGTCCGGTAAGGGCTCACGTCCAGTTAGTGGACGCGCTGCTTCTTATGGGCTTCAACACAACATCAGCAGTGGAGTTTCTTGATCTCTGGAAAGCTACAGCCCAAATACAGCTCCACGACCGGCTAGACCACACGATCTGGCGCTGGACCCTGATGGGTCTTACTCCGCCAAGTCCGCCTACGCTATGCTGCATACAGGAGTCATTACATTTCGTGGCCACACACTCTTATTTGGAAACCCTGGGCTCTCATAAGGATCAAGATCTTCCTTTGGCTCACATTTAGGAGATGCCATTAGACAAATGATTGGGGTGCTCCACATGGTCTTCAGCCCTGAGAAAAATGTTTCATGTGTGATCAGATGCCAGAGGCCATTGATCACCACCCACTGCCAAGAGAAGTTTGGTTCTTCATCTGCGGCGCCTTGGGTCAGCCTCTACCACCAACCGTGACTACGGTACTGTCATGGTGGAAGTGGCCAAGGGCCAGCCTGCGGGGCAACCGGAGAAAGGGCTTCAACTCGCTCTTTGCGTTGGTGTCCTGGCAACTATGGTAGGAATGCAAAGCCCGCTGCTTCACGGACTCTCCACTTCTTCAGTAGCAACATCAGTTCCTCTAGTTTCCGATGCCTCCCACTCATAACAGATCTCGTCTCATGCCAACCAGAGCAAAAATAATAGTGGAAAGCTACAATGGACATGAAAAAATAAGAAACCTATTCAACCAGAGTCAAGTGTACATATATATGCACGAGTATGTGAATTAATGCCACAAATGTGCGAGTACTAGCATTAATATTTCACTGATGGCATCGAGTACCAGCTATATTCAATGGGAATCAACAGCTTATTGATATTTGCACATGGTTTCTTTGGTGCTTGCAGGATATCAAATCCTAAGGTACGTATGTGGTGAACCTTGGGATGAAACAAATTAAAATCACGAGATACTATAAGCAATTGCTCTCCTTCGGCGCAGAGGAATGCATCTTGAAGATTATGATTGCATTTTTTTGCACCCTGCACATTGAGGAAGATCCTATTCATATCCCTTTTCATTTCCCTTTGCTATGGCCTATTGATACAGCCTGAACGTTATTCTGCCCAATTCTGAAGACATCTCAAAGATCCTAGAAAGCATCAGAGATCAGTTAAGGGTTTCTTTTTTCATGAAAATTATAGTTACAATGTGTTGAGATATCTAGATTATGAGGAATGACATCAAGATTTGCTAAGAAACAAGTACTTGAGGTCTAAGTCCTTATCATAGGTTAAGGCTAAACCATATGATTCCCACTTTTGAGGGGCTTATGAAAATTAAAGATGAAGTCTTAACTAATGGCACGTTTTTCTATCAAATATGGATGTGCCACGCGTTTCTAGGAGGACAATTGGGTAGGAGACATGTCTTTCAAAGATAGGTATCCGTCTCTATATAATATAGTGAGAGATCCACATGCAACGGTGGCCAAAGTTCTAACGTCACAACCTCTAAATATCTCATTTAGGAGGGCGTTGCTTGGACCTAGATTGAGAGACTGGTCTAATCTTGTAGCACGATAAACACCTTTTAACTTAGTTGATGGGTCGATTCATTCGGGTGGAACCTAACCAAATCGGGATTGTTTACGGTTCGCTCGTTGTATCCGCAACTAATAAATTCGCATCAACCTTTCGCATATAAGAAAACTGAAAATTAAGGTTCCTCTAAAAATTAAGATCTTCCTCCTGGTTTTTACAAGGAGGGGTGATCTTAACTAAAGACAATCTTGCTAGGAAAAATTGGAATGACAAATAAATGTATTGGTCAGAACCCGAATGAAACAATTCAACATCTTTTCCTCGATTGTCATTATGCTAAAATGGTTTGGAGGATGGTGTATCTTGCTACAGGTTTAACTCAACCCGCATCTATTAGACATTTATTTGGTTCTAGGCTTTCTAATCAAAATTCTAAGATTAGAGGTTTGATTTGGGTTGGGGTTGCTTTTTTTCTTTGGGCCATCCGAATACCCGCAATGATATTTGTTTTAATAGAATCAAATATAACTCCATACTGCAGGTTATTTTCGGGGGCACACACTGGCTACGTTTCGCAGTACGCCTGCAGCGTGATGATTTAAACAAGAATTTACTATCATCGTTGAGCACCAAAATTGAGATGGTCTCGCTCCAAAGAAGTAAACGGTGGTTGGAAGCACCTTTATAGACTGTGCTAGTTTTTTATTACATTCTCGAACAGTTGTTGCTCTTTTCTTTGAGCTTTTGTCGCTCTACTTTGAAAACTCTATAATAATTGGGCTGTGTACGTCTCCGGACGTAGAAGCCGGATGAATCATCCTTTATCTAAAAAATGAGGAATGACATCACTCAATTCAGAGATGCAAAGGTGCTTTTTAGACAAGAATTTACCTTAGTTATCCTAGATTCCTAAGAGCAAAGGCCCGGTTTCATTCCCATATTGACCAATGGCTAGAAGTCTTTATGTAATCCTTGCTTTTTTTAAAATTTGTTGTAACAACTCTGTTTTTTAAATTCAATAAAATCCTGGTAAGGGCTTTGCCCCTCCTGTTCCATAAAAAAAATGAAAGCACCAGGGAGCAAGGACCAGGGCACGGATGATTGTTCAGCAAGGGCTCACGTCCAGTCATTAGACTGCTTCTCAGGGGCCTCAACAAAACATCAGCAGTGGAGTTTCTTGATCTCTGGAAAGCTATGGGCCTAATACAGCTCCACAACCGGCTAGGCCATACGATCTGGCGCTGAACCCTTGATGGGTCTTACTCCGCCAAGTCCGCCTACGCTATGCTGCATACAGGAGTCATTACATTCCGTGTCCACGCACACTTATCTGGAAACCCTGGGCTCTCATGAGGATCAAGATCTTCCTTTGGCTCGCATTCAGGAGAATGCCATTAGACGAATGATTGGCGTGCTCGACATGGTCTTGAGGCCCGAGAGAAATGTTTCCTGTATGATCGATGCCGAGGCCATTGATCACCTCCCACTGCCCGTACTCAAGAGAGGTTTGGTTCTTCATCTGTGGCGCCTTGGGTCGGCCTCTACCACCAACGGCGACGACTGTGCAGTCATGGTGGAAGTGGCCAAGGGCCGGCCTGCAGGGCAACCAGAGAAAGGGTTTCAACTCGCTCTTCGTGTTGGTATCCTGGCAATGAATGCAATGCCCGCTGCTTCAGGGACTCCACATCTTCAGTAACTGACATGCTGGGGTGCAGGCGGAGCTGTGGGTGCTGGTCGGGTCGAAGCACTTAGGGAGTCTTGGGTTGGGGGTAGTGCTCTACCCACCGAGTTCATGGAAGTTATTTTAAAAATGTAGCATCGCGTGTCTTGGCCTTGGCCTCGGCTGGCCATCCGTCTCACGAACGGTTTCACAAGTACGTAAACTCCATTGTAGTACCACTACTATTTACAGTTACCTCTCAAACAACTTATATTAGCTAAAATGAAGTAAACTGTAGAAGGAGAGTAAACGGTGATCGGCAAGGTGTCATGGGGTTCATAATGTGTTCTAATTCCCACCAAACAACTTCCTCTAATTTCTGATGTGTAGCACTCACAACAGATCTCATCTCGTGCCAGCCAAAGCTAGACTCTCGTCAGTTGTCGCGCTCCTCTCGTCAGCTGTCACCCTCCTTCGTATCGTAGGTAGCAAACAGAAGTGGCGAGCTACAAAGGACATGATGAATAAGAATCCTATTCATCTAGTCATGTGTGTGTGCATATATACACAGAATATATATATAAGAACTTAGCTATATTTTGGTATTTCAATAATAGGTATAAGCAGCTATATTCAATGGGAATCACTCGACATGGTGTCTTCTGGTTAACTTTGGGATGAAACAAATTAAAGTCACAAGATATTAAGGACGAATCAATTCATTAGGGTGATATTCTTCAGGTTTTGATAAAAAAAAAGTAAACATGTACTCCCTTTCCATTCCAAATTATAAGTCGCTTTGACTTTTTGGGTTCATCCATTTAGTTATGTATCTGACATATTATTGTATCTAGATACATAACTAAATGGATGAACCCAGAAAAGTCAAAGTGACTTATAATTTGGGATGGAGGGTGTATGTGTTTTTTTAGATAAAGATGTATGTGTAAACCACCAAAGATGAATAGTCGCGGATAATGACTTCTTGCCGGCTGGCATGGACTAACAAAGGTTCTTTAATCTTGAAAGAGGCGTTTGTTGCCAATGCCAACTATTGCTACACGAGTTGCTGTCTTTTTCTCCATAAAGAGAGGAGATATATTAGTGAAAATTCCAAGACTTGAATCTAATAGTACTTTTAAACCAATTAGAATTTCTCAAATCTCAACAAGTCAACTGTAAAAAAAAAACATATGGACACGTAACTACGAAAACCCATACACATGCACCAAAACACGAGGAAAAGGAAGAAAAATCTGAGCAGGCAAACAAATTTGGCACAAGGCGGTGTGCACGGTCAAGGATCGTAAGAATTGCTAGCTAGGTTGCCAAGACAAACTCGGTGTAGGACAAAGTGGCAAGAGCCGGCGCGCGCTCCCAAATCCTCCGCAATCCGATCCGTTCTATGTTGGTACCTCAATGATTGCTTGGCCTCTATTTCCGATGCCTCACACTCACATCAGACCTGGCTTCAAGCCATCACTTTTGATCATGCCACAGAAACTCCTTGTCACCCTCCCGCATTTCTTCGCTCTTTTGTCCGGGCACCTAGAAACTAAACGTGATGAGACACTATATGGACATGAGTATAGCAGCTACTATATTCTTGAGCCATAGCCTTGTGCTCCTATATATATTGGGATATGTTGGTCCATAAGAAATTAATAACTCACGACTCCGAGCAGCTTGATTTTAGTGTTTCCGTCATTTAACTGACAATCTTTCTTCCCCATGATGAGTATCCTAGCTACTTATTAATAAATACTCGATGGCAGATGATTAATAGAGGTTCATAGTTTCACATGGGGTATATTGAGAGCTAGCAAAAGGTTGGTTGGTGCGATGACTCTTGATCTTGAATCGAGTATAACTAAGGTTGCCCATGGACACAGCGAGCTGTTGTTCAACAAACTTCTTCTTTCATTATTGCTTGTAAGCTTTGCCAAGGTTTGGTTCATCACCTTACGGCTGCCATGTCATGCCCTGCGACTGCCGCGCTAAACAGATGTTGTGTCATGTCATGCATGTGAAATATGCGAAGCTTGCTAATAATTTTACGAGACAACCTCCCCTGCAGCTGTGGCAGCGTCAAAACTAAGCGTGGCGTCTTGGTGGGGAACCAAGCTGGCCCTCCATGTCATACGAGACCTTTCGGCAGGATGCGCCATCATCTTTACTTTTTTTGTTCTTATATTTTTTCTATGCTTATGGGGTCTTAGGCATTCGTGGAAGTGCTAGTTATTTGTGCATTCGTGGAAGAAGTGCTTTGCTCGTCAATTACCAAAACAAATGTTCATTGTTTCTGTAATTACCGTTTTCATTTGTGCAATTTGGTTTGACCATTCCGTTCCCTTTTTCAAACTCCACTTCTTTTCATATAGCATCCCTAATAGGGATTTCGACAAAACGAATTTATTCATTACTAAAGCCGAAGTCAGTAGGAGTACTATTATAAAAATTCAAACCTCGAGCTCGAGGACGTAGTTATTCTATAAAAACGATATTATTGCTCGTCAATTACCAAAAACAAATGTTTGTTGTTTCTATAATTACCGTTTTCATCTGTGTAATTTGTGTGTGATGCATCTTACACAACTTGTTTGCATTTTCTGCTGAAAATTTTGAAGTCATTGGTTCAAAGGTCAAGAATGGACGTTCTGGTTTTTAAAAAAATAATGCAAATTATTTCGAATTTAGCTACCCAAATCCCTACCAAATCTGTCAAAATGTAGTATAAACCTTTGATCTCACAACAGATGTAAAATCTTGAAACACCTGTAGCAAAATAAGGGCAAAATTAAATGGGCACACTTGTCATTTCGTCTAAAAATTAACATTGTTTAGAGAATGTCCGAGTGCCAGCCTACGCACATTACAGAGTGTGCGGGTAAGGTGCAGTGCGGGAGCCTACGGCACTCGGTGTGCCTTTCCGTGCTTACCACTTTTTTTCAACCTCAAGTTTGACCACTCAATGGTAAGCATATACTAGGTCCAATCTTGCCATTGAGAACAAGAACAAAAAAATACAAGAAAGAAAGAAAGAACGGAAGGAGAAAAAACATAAGCCTCGTGAGCTCAACAGAGATGGACTCCAACTTATGTGTCTCTACGGTTTCAATGGGCTCGGAAGTATTCGTGAACCCCAACTTGACTATACGAAGTAGAACCTTCTGCGCCTGGAGAGTCTGGTTGGGCACCGAGGCTTAGTAGGTAAGCGAACGTACACTTCTCCTTGACGAACCAACACTGGGTTGAGACCGAGCAAAAGCCCTGAGGATCGGATAGGCCTCCCGTAAAGCAAAGGAGCTTCGATCAAGAGGCAAGCAGATACGATCTGTCCTCGATCATGTTGTGCTGAACATTCATAACTCCTTGCCCAGAGCAAAGCCCGCAACAAAAGAAATAGGCTTGCATCGTCCCTGCTGCAACATGTGTGATCCCTTACTGACCTCCGGGGAGAGCGCTCGAGCTCTAGCATGTGTGCTCCCTTAGTTCCTCTAATTTCTGATGTCTCACACTCCCAATAGATCTCATCTCGTGCTAGGCACAAGCAAGACTCCTCTTGTCAGTTGTCACCCTCCTTCGTAGGTAGCGAAAAGAAGTGGCAAGCTACAATGGACATGATGAATAAGAAGCTATTCAGCTAGTCGTTTGTGTGCATATATATATGCACAAGATGGGAATGCCATGAATACATGAGAACTTAGTAACTAGTATTTCAGTACTTCACAAATAAGTAGGCAATTTATTTTATCATGTCATCTTGTACCAGCTACATTCAACGGGAATCACTCCATTGTTGACGTTTGCACATGGTGTCTTTGGTGTTTGCAGGATCCATAGTAAAAGTATGTGGTGAACCATGGGATGAAATAACTTAAAGTCACGGGATACTAAGGACGACTCGATTGATTAGGGTGATATTCTGCAAGTTTTGATAAAAGAAAATAATATATATAGATCGTAATATATAAACCACCAAATTAAGCTGAATAGTCGTGGTCCTCGTGGATGTCGTTTCTTTGCCGGCTGCCGGGTAGCATATGGACTAACAGAGGCTGTTTATTTCCTGATGAGGCGCTGGTTGCCATGCTACACGAGCTGTTGGCTTTTCCATAAAGAGAGGAGATCAGTGAAAATTCCAAGACTAGAGTACTTTAAAACTTTTAAACCAATTAGCATTTTGTCAAATCTCAACAAGTCAACAACAGTGTAAAAGAACCAAACTGCACCTCTCTATACATATATCCATGTACCAATTGCTAGATTCATAATCATAATAAAAAAAAATATGGACACATAATTACATACCAAATCATAGTGAGGCTACCTAAGAATACAATTCAGGGTTGTTTGGTTCATCGCCTTACTTCTCCATGTCATGCCTGCAACTGAGCCACTAAACTCGTTGTCTCCTACTTGGTTCACATTTAAGTTATGGCAGCCACAAGATTCTTCTGCTCATTTATCTGCTAATTTTCTGATACAAGCTCCAGCGCAGCTGTGGCAACGCCACAAAGAGTGGCATCCATTGGCACCTTTCAGGTTTCATGGGCTTCGCTGGCTCCATGAACAATGTACGAAAACCATAGGAGGTGGAACCCCCTAAACATCACCAAACAATCCTTAAATGTTGGCCTCATTAACTCCAGTTTCCAATGCCTCACACTGATAACAGATCTTATCTCGTGACAGCCATAGCCAAACTGCAATACTTCTCTTCGTCACTTGTCACCATGCCCCGTAGATTGAACTACAATGAACATAACGAATAAGAAGCCTATTCAGCCCGTCATATGTGTACATATATACGATCGAGTGAATGCAATGAATGTGCTCCCTTTTGATCTGCAGGAAATCTATTTAATTTATTACCATGGAACCGAGTACTAGCTATATTCAATAGGAATCAATTGATTATTGATGTTCGTATATGGTATCTTGGGTGCTTGAAAGACAAAATGATAATATATGTGGTGAAAACAAAAGTCACGAGATTCTAACAAATGATCCAATTGATATAAGGTTGATATTCTGGTAGTTTCAATAAAAGAAATTAAATATGTACAGATGTGTAAAGCATCAAAGAGTCAAAGATGCATAGTAGTGGATCATGTAATAACCAAGGTTTTAAATTTTGGTAATGCAAAAAATTTGGCCACCGCCGAAATTACTGAATTTCGCGAAATTCGGCCGAAATTTCACCAAAAATTTGGACTTCTTTCAAGCTGGGCAGCTGCCAAGCTGGCATTGACTAACAAAGGGTCTCTATTTCCGGAGGCATTTGTTGCCAATGCATAATTGCTTTGACTACTAGGATTATACAAGTTTCTTTTTGAGTATGACACAAAGACAACGCAGACACTCACAACACGCACGCACACTCATCCCTATGAACACACGTGACGCAAACCCTACCCCTATGAGCACCTCCGAAGGACTGAGCACCCGCAGATCTGGAGATTCTCGAAGTCACCATTGGCGCCTCGTCGTCGACGGAACGCCGCTACCACTTAATGCATAACGCCGAAAATCCTAGGAAAAATCCCGAAAAAGGTGCGAGAGCACCGTGGATTTGAACCCCTGTGGGTAGCGTCCCCACCGGACCGTCCCTACCATTGGACTATTCTGACTATTGCCTGAAGAATAGGATGTAGACACTCATTTGCTTTGACTTAAAGAGAGGAGATCAATTAGTGAAAAATCTAAGACTTTGATCCAAGAGTACTCTTAACCCAATTAGCATTTTTCAACGCCATTACAGGTCTATTCTCTGGGAAGCTATGCCGTGCCGCTCGCATTCTAGGCCGACCAGCACTAAATGTTGTCAAACTGTTACTCCTCCTTAATGATATACATGCAAATCATGTTTGCGAAAAAAATCAATAGTACTGAAAGAACCAAACTGCAACTCTCTATACAGTACAGAGTACAGAGTGTTCAGCTCAATGATCAATATGAGGATGAGATCAAATGGTGAGTGTAAACTTCCAGCTAGTACTCCGTGAGATCAGCTAGCTTCTAGAGTACAATTCATTGCCACCCACACGAATCACGACTGGGCAGAAGTCTGCAAACGTACTTAAGATAGAAAAGAAATGTTGATTCTTCGTTTTGTTGTTTCTGTAATGGAAGCTTCAGAGTAGGAGAGTAGGGAGCATCGGAAGCCCCACCAAACAAGCCTGCCTTCACTTTGTTACAATCACGTTATCAGCTAGGAAGAGGAATTCAGAGAAGAAATGGGGAAGAGAACAGATAGAACGTGGCAGGAATCCTCAAGGATAAATAATTCTATTATTCAGTTTAGAGGTTTATGTTCGCTGGTAATTTCCTCGCTTCAGTTATAACGGACTGACCCGGACCTTGCCAGATAGGCAACAGTAGATAACACGCCTTCGCATCGCTTGTGTCCACTTATCGCTACCTCACACACTTCCTCTAGTTTCCGCTACCTCACACACTTATCGCAAGCTTTACCATATAATACTTTAATTTGGAAACTTAAAATACCCCTCAAAGTGAAGGTTTTTTTATGTGGTACTTGTACAAAGGAGTAATTTTAACAAAGGATAATTTAGCTAGAGACAATGGCAAGGAGATAGGAAATGTTGTTATTGTTCCTCAAACGAAACCATACAACATTTATTCTTTGATTGTCATTATGCTAAATTTATTTGGAGGATCATTCATTTTTCTTTTTAACCTAAAACCACCAACTGGGGTACACAATTTGTTTACAGGGTGGTTGCAAGGGTTAAATAGAAAAGAATATCAATATATTCCATTTTCAAAAAAAAAAACACTCGCAGCAGATCTCATATCATGCCACAAGGCCCACAACTTGAACTAGACTTCTAGGCTCCTGTTGTCAATTGTCATATGTACGTAGCAAATAAAAAAAAATGGCAAGACACAATGCACATGATGCTTATTCAGCCAGTCGTGTGTACATATATATATGCACGAGTATGTGAATGCTATGAATTATGAGAACAATGTGACTTCTTATGTGTAGCCAAGGTATACGAGCTGTGCTATACTGCCTGAGGAATAGGATGCTGACATTCATTGGTCTTCCCATAAATAGAGGAGATTAGTGAAAGAAAAATTAGGACTTTCCATCCAAGTACTGATAAACCAATTATCGATCCAAGTACTGATAATCCAATTATCATTTCTTAACAGTTTAAAAAGAACCAAACTGCACCTCCCTCTCTCTCTCTCTCTCTCTCTCTCTCTCTCTCTCTCTCTCTCTCTCTCTCTCTCTCATCATATTTTAAAAAATGAACATGTAATTACATACCCATTCACACCAAAACACATGTGGAACAAAAAAGAATAATAAGAGAAGTTCTTGAGCATGCAAACAATTTGGAACAGCGCGATGTGCATGTCCATGCCAACCGAAGAGCAAGATGTTTGTTGAGTGTTCTCGTCTTGTTTTGTGTATTCTTTGTTCTTATATTTTTCTATGCTTAGACTTTGTACTTGGCTAGTTGCTTCTGGTTATAAATCTAAATTTTGATGTAGCAAAGGAAGTGCTAGTTATTTGTTTAGCATTCGTCAAAAGGAAGTGTTCTTGCTCATCAATTACAGGAAAATTGCTCTTTAGATGCTTGTCCGGTCATTTATGTAATTACCTTTATTTTCTTTTTTTTGCAATTTGTGTGTTCCATGATGCATCTTCACAAATCACAACTTGTTTGCATTGCTGCTGTAAAATTTGAAGTAAAGAAATCGATGTAGTAGTGGCTTGATGGAAGCCCGAGTCTTTATTTGATCCAAAGATATGGGATGTATATCCCATTCGAAATGATCTATTGTAACACCGGGTTTTAAGAACAAAACCAGATGAAGCCATATGTGAGCCCTGAAGTCAAATCTCATATATAGTTTACAAATGAATGGTAATCAATTCACAATGCTTAAAATAAAACAAACATAACAAGAAAGACATAACCTCGCCTAGCGCAGCAAAAAAAAGACTCTCTGTTCTTCGATGTAGGCACCACAAGGAACGACCGACCGGTTGATCACAAGCCTAACTTCTTCCCCGAGGTGTGAGGGAATAGCAAGAGTGAGTCCATGTCGAACTCCGCAAATATAGCTAGGCAATATCTACCCCAAAACCCATGATCATTATAACATAAATAATGAATAGCATGAAACGATAAATCATGAACAATTTAATAAGCATGTAAAGCCAACGATTATAAACATCAAGTTAATTATCAACATAATAAGCATGTGATTCTATTCATAGATGTCTCCAAGGCCGTTCATGACCGCGAACACGGCTGTTATAACGGTTTATACTCTGCGCAGAGGTGTACACTTTCACTACGAGTTATGGTTTCGGGGGCGGTGAAAACCATATAAAGCCTTTCAAAGGGGTTATCTAAGTATGCCGAATAGCAATAGGGATACAACTCATTCTCTTCCGTTTCGGTAACCACCGACACAAGTAAACACTATCCCCGAACGACTAGAGCCGAGCCATGTGACCCCCATAGCTAGCTCAGTATATCCCTGGATGATCACGACGGATAAGTCCTTATGGAGAGTCCGTAGCATCATGTAAAAGCATGAGCTCGACTCAAGTCATGTTGCCAACATTCAAGTATTAACCATCATATCATATATTCATTCATATCATAATTATTATGTAGAGCACTAGCAAAAACTACCCATATGCAATAACTCATAGGATTCAATGAACAAGATAACTGGCTAGGATGTCCTTAAGGGTAACAAATTAGACACATGCATATGATTAAGTGATTAACAGTGAATAGGTAACAAGGATAGTCCCATGCTATACTTGCCTTAAATATAGATCCTTTCTTCAAGTCCAATGCTTTCCCAAAAACACCTTCTTCATCAACTTCTTATAGATCACGGTCTTCTTCGAGATCAACAACATAAAGCTCACCGATCTACTCAATTCCAATCAGCAACACACAAACACATGGATCCAATCATGCATGGCAAACAAGACTACCATTAGAACAGTACACCAACAGTGGGAAAACAAGTTTAAAAAGCTTATAAAACTATTCTACACGTCACTACGATCATACAAACGTAAAGATCACCGAAATCGGAGCTAAAAACGACGTAGATATGAATTTTACAAGTTTATTAGTAATAAAATAATAAACTAAATATAAATTCGAAATTTAAAAGTTCAAAAACCTGTCTACAGTAATATAAACATGTAGATTACGGAATTACGAATCTAACGAAAGTTGAATGGCTCAAATCGGATTTAAAAACGGAGAAGTTATTAAGATTTAAAACAGGATGGCAGTTCTGTAAATAAACGGAAACCGATATGAGGACTGACAACAAAAATTATGAAGAAAGCCGAGGGCTCTTTAGGGCATCTCTAGTGTGAGAGCGAACCGTGCAGTCGACGCCCGGCCGAACACAAAACTTGGTTCGCATGCTCTAGTGTGAGAGCGAACCGTGCGGTCGGCACAAGGCTGAGCTGCGATTGTAGTGGGGTCCTAGCCGAGAGCACGACTTCACTTTTCCATTCCTCTACAGACACTGACACCAACCTGCCACTGTTCAGATATTCTTTTTTTATTCGCAAGAGTCGAACCAAGTTTGAGCGTCGAATTTTGTACTGACAGCAACGGTTCGGTACTCACAGTGTGTATGGTTCGACTTCGTCTTGGCACGGTTAAGCTTTTGCAGCACTGCGGAGGTGCTCTTAGAATAAGAGCCAATGAAAGGGTACCTTCTAATCTTGACCCTTGATCTAGAATTGGATGGCTTAGGGTGATAGATGTGTATGTGTATTCAGATTGTATTCCTAGATTTATTCTTGTGAAGGAAAACGGCAAGGAAAACATGTGATGTCATGACATGACGTCATCAACAAGCTAACAATGGGTATCAGTATGGATCGATTCAGATAGAAGTTGTAGCACAACATGTCTACGTGCATACATGCGTGGGGTGAGAACCTAGCTAGCAAAAGGATGAATGGGATCTAAAACGAATAATGAGAATGACAGAGATATCTAACTGGTGACGTACAGTTCTTTCTCATCTTGTACCTCTGGACAGCTCATACGTACAGACTTGGTCACCTTCTAACTTGTGTACTGCTCCTGTACAGCCCTGGCAGGATGGAGCTGCTGCTGTTCGGTGCTGCGCAGAGCAGAGGAAGGGGCAAGGTCGGAGGAGGCACGCCTGCAACAGCAAACAGATGAACTCGTGCCAACGAAAACAAAGGATACACGAACTTGAGCACTGACATCTGAGAGTTGGGAGAACAGATCATCAGCAGATAGACTCACCAACGACGTCACGAGGTCAAGACAACGATGGATACATCGCTGGACGCCTGGACGTAAAGCAACCGCGACGAGTACTTCATGTCGGCATCGACCTTAGAAGGAGGACGTCGACGCACAGGACAGAGAGGCGGAGGCCTGTGTTGGATGTAGATGGAACAGCGAGACAACGGAAACGATCTTGGCAGCGGTGACGAGACGATGAATCGCAAACCCAAGCCCGACGGCAGCGGTCTAGGGTTTCAGGCGGCTGCAGGTTCGAGCTCGGCGAGATCGTGATGTCGACAGCGTGTAGCTAGGGCTAAACCGGCGGCACGTAGATGAAATAGAGGCACGGTTTGGGACCTCAAGGTTTTATAGAGCATTGGGTGTGCCATCAGACTAGAGTCCGTATCGAACACGACGTAAAAGACGGCGACGCTGCACCTGCCAAGTTCCATGCTCAAATGGGCTAGTGGCATCGACAGCCCAGGATACAGAAGGAAGAGGGACAGGCCAAGCTTCAAGCTGGACTACGTGATGAGACAAGCCACGTAGAAAAGCACGGGCCAGAAAACTAGAGTGATAGAGAGAGAAACAAAAAGAAATGCTTTTCTTTTAATTAAATCAGATTTCAAATGATCTTAAATACTTTGAACTTTTGATCGAAACCACACATTTCAATAAATCTTATGCACCAGCATGAATGCTCAACCATGTTTCTACTTCCTATGATAAATTTTAATTTAGTGAAAATATTGTGTTTCCTATAATTTTTATGAGCACAAAAACACATAAATAAATCATTTTATTCTATTTTCAAAAGAGGCAAAATTTGGGGTGTTATATCTATTAATCTGCTAATAAGCCGTTTCATAGCAGTTCCGTCTATCTCTTTATTATGAAAGACCAGGTTGGCCCGTTCGCATACATAAGTGAAAGACCGGGTTGGCCCGTTCGCATACATAAGTGAAAGACCAGGTTGGCCCGTTACGGCATACATAAGTACTTTTGGCTGAGTAGGATTCGACAACTGCTGAGTAGGATTCGACAATGGGCCTGAGTCAGTGATTCGAAAACTTCTTCACAAATCACAAGGCATGTTACCTAAGAGCCTCTTGGACGAAGTTCAAAAGCTATGGCTTCACATGTAACTCCATTGTAGTACCACTATTATTCACGGTAAATACTTTGTTTTCAATTAAAAAAATTTAAATCGTACAAAGAAGGACAACTGTAAAGCAAGGTATTATATGGGCTTCTTCATAATGTGAGTTGGAGCCTCCTAAACCTCACCAAATCTTATTTTATTACTAATTGGAGGCTCCTACGGAGGCTCCACATTAATTCTCTCTAGATGTTCTAGAAAAAAAGATAAATGCTAGAAATTATCACATTCATCATAATCATCTAGCCATCAAATCCTATCTATAGCCATCTATGACCATTGGATCTGTTTTGCTATTATCTAGAAAATTACCCACCGGAGCCTCCACATTAATTCTCTCTAGATGTTCTAGAAAAAAGATAAATGCTAGAAATTCTCACATTAATCAAATCATCTAGCCATCAAATCCTATCTATAGCCATCTATGACCATTGGATCTGTTTTACTATTATCTAGAAAATTACCCACCTCTGCCATTATAAATTAAAAAGTCCTAGAAAAAACATAAACCACGTATTGGAGGAGATAAAAAATACGGCCATTATTAAAAAAACTAGTTCATCAACCCGTGCTTTGCCGCACGGGTTAGGTTCTTCCTTATGGGCTTACTTTGTGATACTTAAGCAAAGAGAACCATGTTTAATATATATTTAAATAAAATTATTGCATTCAATTTACTTGAAATGGTCAAAACTGCTTATTAGGTTTCATGGAAATACCATTGAAACTGAATTATTTATCTACATCATCTCTGAATTAAGAATTAGGTTTGATTTTGTACGACTCATGAAATTAGGTATGCGTATGTTTGATCATTATGCACTACTTTCAAAACGCTTACATGAACACAAATGACATGTTTATGTGTTTACAGGATAAGATATTTATTGTTGAAGCCACAATTAATGCAAATTTTGTAGTAAAGGTGATTGGAAACTCGATAAATTGTTTGATTACTACTTTTTATAACTAACAAGGGAATTTTATTTACATATACAAAATTAAGCTTGAAGTAAGAGATCCAACATCAACCCCAACTCGCATGCGTTTTGAAAAGAACACGTGGATGCTAATTAGCGAGTTAGTAGATCCGTTGATCACCTCAGACAATTATGACAATAAATAAGTATCAAAATAGATCCAGAAAATATAGGGTCAAACATTGATTTGTCAATTCATATTGACAAACTACAACTTCACAAATTGGAGACCTAATTACACAGTTTCAAGACTACTTTTGATAAAACAAAAATGTAGCTCAAGAACTTACGTGATAAATTAAAAAAGTAACACTTCTCGAGCGTTATACTTTTTAGAGCCCATTTATTTAACATAACTTCACTATAGCAGTAAATCCTAAGAGTGAAGGTTCAGATAGTGATGGAACATTTGCCAAGAAAGTATTGATTGTAGAAAGCACAAAAGCAGGTTGGTTGCAAAGGTGTACTAAATCACATCACAATGTCTATTCTATTTCCATTGTGTGCAAAATAATAAAGTGTGTCCATAGTTTGAGGACCTACCAAGCAGAGACAAAGGAAAAGTGGGTCTTGACATCACTGATGTGCTTAAATCAGAAAATAATGTAGGGAAATTAACAAACACATTCTATCTTCAATTATTAGGTTAACTATAATTTTCTTCAATATAACTGTTTAAATTGTTTGCATGAAATAAATATGTTAGCAAATGAAACATGGAAACAAGACTAGATCCAGCAAAAAGAAAAGGCACAAAGAGGGGAAAAAAAAAGTCCATTAAAAATTCAAACAATGAGGTACTCCTTAAAAAACATCATCTAATGTTATACTTTTTGTGCACATATCAACAAACAGAGATGATATAGATAAATAATTCAGTTTCAATGGTATTTCCATGAAACCTAATAAGCAGTTCTGACCATTTCAAGTAAATTGAATGCAATAATTTTATTTAAATATATATTAAACATGGTTCTCTTTGCTTAAGTATCACAAAGTAAGCCCATAAGGAAGAACCTAACCCATGCGGCAGCACGGGTAGATGAACTAGTAAGCCTTAAATATTGGCTTCACTTCCTCTAATTTCTAATACCTAGCACTCGAGACAGATCTCATCTTATGTCAGCCAGAGCTAGAATTTCAAACTTCTCTTGTCTGTCTTCTTCACCCTCCCTCGTAGGTTGCAAATAAAAGTGGCAAGGCTACAATGGACATGATGATAAGAATCCTATTGAGCCTGTCATATCGACCTTTATATATATGCACGAGATGTGAATGCCGTCAATATATGATAGCTTACCTAGTATTTTAGTATTTCACTAATAGGTAGGGAATTTATTTTTTTCCTCATGTCATCTTGTACCAGCTATATTCAGTAGGAATCAAATTATTATTGATGTTTGCACATGGTGCCTTCGGTGCTTGCAGGATCGAATGACGATAAAGGTATCTAGTGAACATTGGGATGAAACAAATTAAGTCACGAGATACCAAGGACGACTCAATTGAGTAGGGTGATATTCTGCAAGTTTTGACAGAAGAATTAAACATGTATAGATGTCGGTTTTTGGAAGAAACATGTACATATGTTTTTTTAGATTATGGAATAGAATATCTCAGTCCTCGCATTCACTGAATGCTTAGAGCTTGACACTTACAAAAAGGGACTTAACCCAGAATTCCGCTAAGCAGACAAGACTTGACGGCAAACTGAATTCCGCTAAGCGGACCAGACCTGACAACAAACTGAAACCTTACAAGCAAACTAAACTGTAACATCGTCCATGAACCAAATAGCTTACTAGCCACCACAATATTCCAGCGACCTTAAACTGCACAGCACTAGACAGCAGCTTCAGAGAAACACCACAATAAAGCATTACACTTCCAATTTCTTCTGATTCCTCCAATACCTGGAGCCAAAGAACTAAAGCACCAATCCCTCTAGTTGTTCGCCGCCATCAATCATCGATCTTCCCTCTTCCTCTTTTGACAGCAGGAACCATTGCCGCATCCAATAGGTGCCCCTGAAAATTACCTGCAAAAAGAAGTTAGTCACTTTTCTTTGGAACACACCATCATTTCTATTCAACCATATGGCCCAACACATGGCCGCCATTCCCACAATTATTTGACATCTTATTCCCGGAGTAAACCTCCTTAACCAAGATCCAAACATATGATGTTTAAACCACTATAAGAGCAACTCCAACCCAGCCCCCATTTGAACCCCTACCCTAAATTCTAGGGGCTTTGAGCAAAAAATCAACTCCAATGGAGCCCCTTAATGAGACCTTAAATTTTAAAAAATCCCAAATTTTAGTTTTGACCCCGTATACCCGGTGCTCCCCTATTCCTTTCTTTCCCGTCGCTACCGCCCGTCAAGCCGCCGCCGCCCGCCCCCGCTGCGGCATTTCTCCACCCGGCCGCTAGCGGCCGGGCACCCACGCCGACCTCGCCACTCCAGCGCCGTCCCGCCGCCCTCGCCTCCCTGCGCAGCGGCCGCATAACAACCGGGTCCGCCGCCCGCCCGCCCGCGGCGCGTCGTCTCCCCCCGCCACCGGATCAGCAATCTGTGCGCCGCCCGCCGCGCGTCCTCCCCCCCGCCGGTCCGCGGCCGAGGTGACTACATGCTCACTCCGCAGCCTAGATTTGAAGAACATCCTGTCAGCCATGGGCTGCTACGGGCTGGTCCGTCCATTTAGTTTCAGATGGTATTTGCATGTTCTTGAAATCTAGCCATGATTTTGTATGGTTCTTGTTACCTTGATTCATGTAGGAGTTGAGTTTTGTTGCCTTGAATCATGCGCAGCGCCATGCCATGCTATGGTTCAATTTCCAAATCACTTGGTACCTTCGTGTTTTTCTCGAGACTGATTACTGATGTACTACTACTTGTTAGTGCCATGGCGGCGTCGGGCTCGGTGGACTGCCTCCCGTCTGGCGGTGGGTGCCACGAGGCGTTTATGCGTTCGTCGCCTCATCGCCAACCTGTTCGATTCCTCTCGACAGTGGCTTCCTCTCGACAGTGGCGTCAGCCGCAGCTTACCTCGTCGCCAAGAAGGCGCTTCTCCCGGCGGTAGCAGCGGCAGGATGCCTTCTCCCGACAGTGCTGGCAGCGGCTTCCCTCATCGGCTCGCCAACGACCAGCCTCCACTTGGCACTCGGCAGGATGTTCTTGAAACACTGGATTTTAAGGATAAAAAATGTGATTCCCATTGTAGTAATGTAGTCATTCTAATATATCTGAGTTCCAAGTTGAATTATAGTGCTCAGGTCCTGTTTGGCCAAGCTCCAAGTTGATTGATGTTTATTTGTGGTAACCTTGCCTGTGACAGTGGCTACAGAATGTATTGTTGCCCTATAATACATGGAAGAGCTTTTTATTATCATCATTTGAATATTGTATTCAAGTCATCCTTGCTATACAACTTCAGTGTCATCATTTTAGCTTTTTATTATCACAATAATCAGTGAGTGATGTGTGGCTGTGAGAAGATGTTGTTTGCTGGCTATCTGTGATTTCAGAGAGGAACCTGTTATTACTCACTACAGCTCTGTCTATATAGCTGTGTTTAAAATAGCTCTATATATAGATGAAAGGTGTTCCCATCATTTATAAGTTGATGATTCCAGATAGCATGCCAGCTTGTTGTTTCAGGTGTTCAGGGGGCGCTTCACAATTCTGAAGTCTGAACTGACAGTTGTTGGGCAATCTATCTTTTTTTTCTCTTCTTTTCAGTAAGGAGACTGATCAGTAAGCATTTCTGGCATTTCCAGAAAATGGATCCAAATCATTAAGCTTCAGAGCTTTGTAGCTGTCAGGCATGCCATCTCTTGTAGGTATGCAGTAATAATTCGATCAGATTCAGTAAACTGCATCTGTTGAAGGCACTTGTCCTGTTTTCTAGCTACTAGTAGTGCACTTCCTCAGTAAAAAAAATATGGCAGCTACATTCAGCAAATGATCAGAAAGTGTAGGTCCACAAGTGCACTCAGCAAGTGCATTCAGTAAAAAAACATGTTTCCAGCTGCATACTGAAGGCAGCATAACTGAATAATTAACCTAAAAAAAAGACATCGAAGCTTAGATAATTTGCATTGAATTGCATTTTCAAAATAAGGTACTAGATGATAAGCTCTACTTGTCCAAAGAAAATTACTATTCGACTTAAAAATGATAAGGCCTGTAGCTATATATAGAGGAAGAACTCTTAAAAGGAAGACCGACAGATGAGTATGTAATTTGTGAGCAAATGTATGCAATGTGCTGTTGACTGAATGAATTTCGCATGAGACATCAGCCTGGGAATAAATAGCCACTTGCAAAATGTAAACACAGATGCTCAATCATTGTTCATCTTTAAGTGTACAGGCTCTAATTTAAGACCTTCGTTCATCAGAAGCATTTCATCCCTATAGTGCAGCACGAAACAGAGCAGGTTTGCTTGCTGTCTGAAAGATTACTGCTGTACGCATTGAATTGAGGATGAACTTCGCCATCAGATAGCCACGATGGATGAAGTCTGCAACTGTGAGCAATCAGGACAGGGAGTGAGGAGGGACATTTGACGTTGGGGCTGATGTAGTGCTCACCACTGTCCGCCGAGGTCGACCTCCGCCGCCAGCCTGTACAGATTCGCGTCTCTCAAGAAGGCCGGAGCAGCGCGGCAGCGGGGCAGGAGCAGTAGGCAGCGCCGGCGAAGGTGAGAGCAGCGGGCCGCGCCAGCGAAGGCGGAAGCAGCGGGCCGCGCCGGCGAAGGCGGAAGCAGCCGGCGGCGCGGGCCGGAGCGGCACGGCGGCGCGTACAGGCTGCGGCACGGGCGAGGGCACAGAAGAAGGCAGAAACGGACGGATAGGGTCCTGAGCTTTGGATTCCACTGGAGTTGAAACCAACGCTACCCACCGGGGTTCAAATCGCAGTCTTCCTTGACCTTTCTTGGGATTTTCTCGGGATTTACCGGCGTTATGCATTAAGTGGTAGCGACATTCCCATCGACGACGAAGGCGCCTATGGTGACTTTTCGAGAATCTCCAGATCCGCCGGCCGCCCAGTCGGGGGAGGTGCTCATAGGGGTAGGGTTTCGCGTCACGTATGTTCATAGGGGTGAGTGTGCGTGCGTGTGTGAGCGTTTGCGTTGTACTGTGTAATTCTAAAAAAAAAAAATTTAAGCCCCTAATTTTTTTACGCTGGCATGCAAATTAGATTTTAGGGTCTCAATTTGAGGGGTACCACCTGAGATGCTCTAAAGACGCATAGTCGTGCATAACGTTGTTTGCGGCCTGCTGTTTGCTTTTCCTTTTTTTCTTCTGTATTTTACTGTTTAACCATTTAATAAAATTACACGAGGAGCAACTGGCTCTTCCTGATTCCTGAAAAAATAGTCGTGTATAATGTGACTTCTTGCAGGATGGCTCACTGCTGGCTGGCATTGACTAATAAAGAGGTCTTTATTTTCTGAGGCGTTTGTTGCCAATGCCAACTTCTGCCTTTGCCACAAAGAGAGGAGATTAGTGAAAATTCCAACAATTGAATCCAACAGAGTAGTACCAAACTGCATGTCTCTATACATATATCCCTGTGAGCCACCACCATTAAGGCATTGACTTACATCTGAGCGCAATGACGTTAGTTTTCACCGTGACCGAGAACTGGGCGGACGACATATATACACGACAGCCATCCCAATATATCACAACGACGCCAAGCATAGCAACCAGGATGCCGCCACAGATTTCTACAACTGGGGGAGCAAAATAATCAAAGTCGGCTCCCATCATATTATATATCAAGTCTTGCGACATCACCGCAACTTCGCTCTCATGAAGACAATAAACAGGGACAAATCCAGGAAGTACGCGCTTCTGTTCAGACCCTGCACATTCCATACTAGAGCATTGCTTTGTTCCCTGAAGCACCGATGTAGCGATTCGACACGCAGCTAGCCCATTACTACGTTGAACTTTCTCTGTGATTACAACGAGTACCGTAAACTCACTCACAACACCTCTAATTTCCGATGCCTCACACTCGTAACAGATTTCATCTCATACCAGCCAGAGCACAAAAAAAAGGTGGTTGAGCTACAACCGACATGACAAATAAGAAGCCTATATCCAGCCACAGCCATGTGTGTACTACATATATATGCACGAGTACGTGAATGTCACGGGTGTACCTATATATAAGCACAAGACGATGTGCATGTCATGAATATATGTGAAGTGCTTATAGCTACTAGTATTAATGAGTAATTCAATTTATTTTATTTATGAGTAATTCATTGATGGTAGTACATTCATGTTATCATGTCATCTTGTACTACATCTGGTACATTCATGTTATCCTGCACATGGTGTCTTCAGACTTCAGTACTGCTTACAGAATCAAATGATATAAGGGTACCTGGTGAACCTCGGGGTGAAAAGAAATTAAAGTCACGAGATACTAAGGACAACTCAATTGGTTAGAGTGAAATTCTTATGGTTTTAATAAAAGAAATTAATGCGAGAACAGCAAGCACGAAGATGGAGCCGTTGGAACCGCACCCTCCTGAGTGTCTCCGTCCCCAGGCGACGGCGACCCCTCCTTCCCCCTCGCCGATCTCCATCCCAGCGGCCACCCTGGAGCCGGGGGCCTCCACCTCGGCGTCTAGTGAGGGGGGCAAGTGCTCGGGCGGGCCATGTCGATCGCTACCTACTTTGGGTCACCGTGGCAACGGTCGCGTTGGTCCAAGACAAGCCGGCTGAGCTGCTCCTCATCGAGGACATCACGTAGGGCGAGAGGGGACTAAGAAGACGGCGACCCGGGGCTTATGCTTGCCGCCCGACTTTTGAGACGACTCTCTCTCGATGTCGCACCCTTCTACCCCTGTGGTGCCTACGAGGGTCGCCCCAAATTCCATCGATTGGGATGACGAGGGCTTCCCGCGAAGACTCCGACGACGAGCCCCCTACCGATCGCCTCATCAACACCCCAACCGGCGTGGCCCGCAAGCCCACGGCTATCGGGCCTCTCTCCCGCCTGGGGGCTCTAGGGTGGCGGCCTCGGCACCAAGCCCGGTGGCAATCAACAAGAAGAGGCGGCGCCATTGTCGCCGTGCTAGGGCTAGGGACACCGGCCGTCCTCGGCGGCGCCCTCACATCCGGCCGTTAGGTGCTGCGCATGAGCGGCTTGGCCCATGGCCGCCTAAGAGCGTGCCCGTGCACAAGAGGCTCGGTCGGCGTCATCGGGCATCGCCGCCCGACGGCCGCCATCTTCCGTTCATGAAAACGCCGAGCGACCTCGACAGCATTGCGTACCCATGGGCTACCTCGACACCACATTCCTCGGCGTGCGCGCCGATTGACGCCGACGGCTTCACGCTTGTCCAGAGCCGTCGGCGTGGAGCGCCGCCGTGCCCCCTCGCCTCACCCTCGTCGTCGGCGGCCGGCTTACCGCTCTTATTGGTCTCGCTTCAATTGTTTGGCGGTGGACCACATCGCTGCCGGTGCACCTTCTCGTCTCGTTGCCTCGTGCGCCTCGGACGAGGCATCACCCGATGCTTGACGAGCTTGTTCGTCCCCTCGCCGCATGCCCATCTACTTCGACAATTGTCTTCTTTGGAGGCCCAAACATCGCCCCCCCCCCCCTTCGTCGCCGCATCTGGTCGATATCGTGGCGCCCAGGGTGGTTGGCGAGGACGCCTTGGTGGATTGTTTGTTCAACGAGACACCTGCGGCCCTCATGTCTGAGCTCCCCGCAGATGTCGACACCATGCCTTTGTCGGTGCCTCATGCGGTGCTTTGTGGAGCCCCTTTGCCCACTTGAAACGCGACGAGGTTGCGGTGGTGGTAACCCCCAACGGTCCTCGCTCGCAGCCATCACTCACGAGATCGAGGAACATGTGTGCATTCAATGGACTCCCCATTGCTCAAGGAGAGGCCAAAATTGCGCGAGTCGCGCACGCCGGCAAAGGGCTGAGGCACAGCGTACGCCTTGCCAGGAAGCCTCGCGCGACTAACGCCACGCTCCAGGCACAGCTACAGAAGTTGGGGTCGTCGTCCAACCCTCAAACTATGGATGAAAATCTTTTGGCGGCCTTTGTGGATCCTCCGACACCCCGCGCAAGGAGGTGGCGCCGCAGCCCCGCTTGGCGATGATTTTGACCTGGTGGCTTGGAACCCGAACCCGAGCGGGTTGGTAGGCGACCACGAGCTAGGTTCATTGTGATTTGGTCACAAATCCATTATGTAAATCACAACCGCGTGGTGCCACACGGCGAGTTGCTTTAGTAATCAGTAGATTACTACTGCTAGCTACCTTTGTATTTTTTATGTATTGGACTCTACTCCTCCTCCTTAATGAATTACGTGCAATGAGCACGTTCGAGAAAATAAATAAAAGAAATTAAACCTGTAGAGCTGTGTATAGACCACTAAAGATGCATAGTCGTGGATGACGTGACTTCTTGAAGGCTGACCTCAGCTTCTGCCTGGCATTATTGACTAACGAAGATCTTTATTGCAATCTTCGTTTGATCTTAATTAGGCCAGTCTCAATGGGATTTAGAGTGGCCACCATTTGCTTCGTTCTTAGTAGTGGAACGACGAGATGGATTGTTTGCGAGGAAGAACTGGGCGGACGATCGAGATGCATACATCATCGTTCACTTGCGCTTGATTGATTGCCGGCGTCATTGGAGGGACCATAATCAACTGTGAGCCACCACCATTGAGGCATTGACTGAGCACGACGACGTTAGTTTTCACCGTGACTGAGAACTGGGCGGACGACATACGAGAGCCATCCCAATATGTCACAAGGACGCCAAGCAACCAGGATGTAGCCACAGGCTTCCACAGCTGGGAGAGCAAAATAATCAAAGTGGGCTCCCATCATATCATAGATCAAGTCTTGCGACATTACCACAACATTGCTCTCATGGAGACTGCCAAAAACAGCAAGACGTTCCTGGAACTCACGCACAACACTTCTATGCTCACAGTTCAGACGCCGCACATTCCATACTAGAACATTGCACAGTGCCTTGCACCACGAAGGACCAATATAGCAACTCAGCAACTTTTTTGAGACCACGCCATTGCGTGTATTTCATTAAGCGCAGAAAAGTTCAAACAAAATACAAGTAGTAATCATGGGTTACCGAAAAAGAGCACCTAATTCTACTCGATTCCCTGATAGTGATTACATTGCAAATAGTTGTGCGACTAAACAGCTTAGATAATCTACAAGCCAGCCCATGCGAGCAACTCTGCCAATCTCCTGTTGCCCGCGGTGCACCAGGCCGAGGCCTCGTCCTTAATCATCAAAGCGAGCTGTGGTGCTGTAGCAGCCCTGGCAACAAAAGTCCTGACATTTCGTTCCTTCCAGAGGAACCACCCAACAATAAAGAAAATGGAGTCGAAACCGCGACGCACGGTTTTGGGCACCCTCTTCCTGGAACTAGCTCACAGAGTACCATGAAGTCACTCACAACATAATTTCCGATGCCTCGCACTCATAACAGATCTCATCTCATACCAGCCAGAGGAAAAGAAAAGGATGGCTGAGCTACAGCGGACATGACAAATAAGAAGCCTATATCCAATCACAGCCATGTGAACTACATATATAAGCACAAGATGTGAAAATGTCATGAATATACATGAGAACTTAGCTAGTTGTATTTCAGTATTTCATTAATAGGGTAATTCGATTTATTTTGTCAGTACTTCACTGATGGTAGTACTAGTACATTCATGTTATCATGTCATCTTATACCAGAGCTATATTCAATGGGAGTCACTCGATTATTGATGCCCTGCACATGGTGTCTTCGGTGTGCTTACAGGATCGAATGATAAGGGTACCTTGGGATGAAAGAAATTGAAGTCACGAGATACTAAGGACAACTCAATTGGTTAGAGTGATATTCTTGTGGTTTCAATAATAGAAATTAAACCTGTAGAGGTGTGTACAAACCACTAAAGATGCATGGTCGTGGATAACGTGACTTGTAGTTGCAGGCTGGTCGGCTTCTGCCTGGCAATATATTGACTAACAAAGGGTCTTCGTTGCTATGTTCGCTTGAACTTATCAACCATGCTAAAGTGTTCTCTCTCACGACAAAACAACATCGACCGTAGAAACAATCAGCGAAACAAGCCGATTTCGTAAGGCGTTTGTTGCCAGTGCCAAACCATTGCTATACGAACTGTTGCCTTTGCCATAAGGAGCGAAAATTGTAAGACCTGAATCCAAAAGTACTCCTATTCCGATTAGCGTTTCTCAACAGTGTGAAAAGAACCAAACTGGAGCTCTCTATACATACATAGTATATCCATGTACTAATTACAAGACTCATACCCATAATAAAAAAAAAAAAATGAACACGTAATTACATACCACCCATACACGCACCAGAAGTCCAAAACATGAGGGGATAAAAAGAGAGAGAGAGAATCTGAGCAAGCAGACAAGTTGGCACACGACATGGCCTAGGCGTACGCGCGCATGTACATCCACGGCGTTTAGAAGAGGTAGCCGAAGACAAGCGCGGTGAAGGACGCAGCGGCAAAAAGCCGGCGCGGCCATGGACGCGCCGGACGTCGGGGCGGGCGCCGGTCCCTCAGCCGCTGAGGCCGTGCCGACCAGGGACGACGAGGCGACGGCGGCGACGGCCGCGGCCACGGTGAGGATCCTGAGCTTCAGAGTGGCCGCCATTTGCTTCGTGCGTTCTTGGTAGTGGAACGACGAGATGGATTGCTTGCGAGTGCAGCGAGCAAGAAGTTAGCTAGCTTTGGGAGGCCGTGTGAAGCTGTGAAGCTCGCGTTGGATGCCGGATGGAGGGGATGAAGTCACTTGGGTGTTATATACAACGAGGAGGGTCTCTGAGGCAGGTAGTAGGTAGGTAGGGGAAGGCGAGGCTTGGAAACAAAGGAGTCTGGCTGGAAACCATCTGGCATTTCTCAGTGATTCTGCTTCGCTGGTGTTGCGTGATGCATACAGCATCGATCATTCACTGGCGCTTGATTGATTGCCTGGCTTAAAACACGGGGCTGTTGGGGGCAGAGAGAGAGAGAGAGCCTGGCTGGCTGGCTCTGGTGGCCGGCTGGCGGCCGCTGCCCGCGGCCTGCCAGGCTACCAAGCTGTTGCTGACGGGTTGGGTTGGGTCCCCGTTTGTACTACCCGTGGTGGTGGTGTTTTTGATCAATTTGACCCGTGCGATTAGCTGGTTCTGTCCGTAGACAGCCGTGCTCAAGTGCTGACAGCCCGCATCCAGCTGAGTGCTCACTCTTGACAGCGTGTTATTACCTATCTAGAACTTGGAGTTGGAGGACTGTGTGTGTTGTTTGGCTGTCACACTATGTGGGTTGTTGATAACGATGGGTCTGGGCTGCATGGTGAGACCGATATAACGACACTCTCTACAGTTATCTATGGAGGAAGGAGAGAGTATTTAATTTTTTTCAAACATGTATATTTACATTGGGAACTCTATCAATTATCCTTGTTCTTCGCGCGCTACATCCTTCCACCTTTGGAACAACTGATTGGATACGCGCATGTATATTTTCACGCCATTGAATGGATTTTTTAAGGGTTGGAAAGATTGGTAGTTGAGTTGCTGGAGAGAGGTTTCTTCAATCCTGCCAAAGATCGAGATTGGAAGTCAGTTTTGGAAACTCTTGGGGGTGTTCTTAGCGTCTATTAGCAAGTCCAAAACATTTAGGAAACTACTCCCTCCGTTCTAAATTGCAGTTCACTTTGACTTTTCTAAAGATTTTACTATGCACCCTAACTCGTATGCTATGTCTAGATACATAGCAAAAATAAATGAATCTAGAAAAGCTAAAGTGAACTACAATTTAAAGCGGATGGAGTAATAGTTAGCATCCTTGTAACTAATATTTAGCACGTTTGCTTGTATCCACTGATTTTACTAAATTTGATTATGTGAGAGATGAGAACGAAGGAATACATAAGCTCGAAACAACAAAACATTTTTTTTTTTTGAACAGTATGGACAACGGTCCAATTAATTGGGCACCTTTCGTTCAAAGTTTCAAGTCGTTCTGACTTATATATTTAAGTATGTAACACTACTACTCACCCGAACTTCCGTGGCGGTTATTTTTTATTTTCCGTGGCGGTTTTTGAAACCGCCACGAAAAGGAAGGTCATGGTTGTCGATTGGCGGTTTTACGATCCACTAAAAACAGCCCGCGGTCAATAAAAAAAAGCTTCGATCCGGGCCCAAATGGGCCCCGATCTGAGGCTCGCAGTTTGCATAAGGTTTGGCGCTAGGGGTTTCATGCCGCCGCCGGTTTCCTCAAGACCGCCGCCCTCGTGCACCGGCGTCAAAGCCAGCCGCCGAGCGAGGGCTTGCCCCGGATCCGGCCAGCGGTTGGTCCCCGTTACCGCGCCGCCCGGATCAGCGCCGCCCGGTGCCCGGCCACCGGATCCCGCGCCGCCGGCGAAGAGGCCGCCCGGATCCCACGCCCCCCGCGCCGCCCGGAGAGAGAGCTGCTGGATCCCGCACCCCGCGCGCCCGGCGGCTCGCGCGACTCGAGGTAGCCGCTCGTCGGGAGGGGCTGTCGGCTCCGCGCCCAGCGTCGCCGCCGTGGGAGGGCCGCCGGCCCCCGCGCCCGCTGCCGCGCCGCCATCCGGGCCAGACGCCGGCCTCGATGGAGAGAAGGGAGGGAGAAGGGAGATGAGGAAGTGGGGAACGTGAGTTAGGAGTGGGGAACGGGAGTTGAGAGAGTGAAGAAGAGGAGGGGGCGGGCCAGGGGCGGCCGGGTCGATCGGGCCGGGTTGCATTTACCGTGGCGGTTTTTTTCACGGTTAATCAATTTATCATGGCGGTTAGAAAAACCGCCTCGGTTAATTAAAAAATAACCGCCACGCTTAATGCAACCATTAACCGTGGCGGTTTTTAAAAATGACCGCCACGAAAATGATTTGGAACGTTGTGCAAAATCAATTATGTAGTAATGTAACAAAAACATGTACTTAGAAAAGTCGGAACCACTTACAATTTGGAGTGGAGTGAGTACAAAACAAGTTCATTTCATTGATAGAATAGGCATCGCAAGTGCCGGGACACTGCAATGAAAATTTGGGGGTGCTCCAAAATTTAGTCTATGTTAGTACTTAGTATAGTACAGTAACAAGAAAAGCATAAGAAGGAAAGAAGACTTAAGCATATGATATTTAACATTTTAAGGAAAAACACATGTTGAAGCAATATGCTTCCCCAAAATATAAAACATGATTTGACTCGATGTGAGTCTTCAAGATCCGGCGATGAAAGTATAATCATTATAAAGAAAGTATTCATAAATATAAATCTAATTTAACTACTTTTTGCTTAGACTTTTCGCTTGATTAGACTATTTTTATTAAAAATATACAAGATTTGACTCTTCAAATACATGCGCTTGATCTTATTTTGAATCATGATGCTTTTTTAGCAGACTTTTTGCATGGTCAGTGGTGACCTTTTAAATTCTCACGTGTGTTCGCTTCGCTGGGAATTCAGCCGCGGTTTTTCGAGGAAAGGGCCAACCGATTAGCCCTTCTATGGGTCATGGTTTTAGCGTTGGAAAAGTCTACTTTGGGTCCCCCAACTTTGCGAAAGTCCGATTTTGGTCCCTCAACTCTAAAAAACGGACAAAACGGGTCCCTCAACTTTTCAAACCGTGCAGATTTCGTCCCTCGGCGGGTTTGGACGGTGGTTTCGCTACAATAACTCCGGTTTTTTGCTACAGTGAAGGTGGTTTCGGTTTTTCCCTTTTTCTTATTTATTTCGCTAAATCTTTCAAAAATCATAGTAAATCATAGAAAATTCATAAAATAGAAAATCTAATTTTGTTGGACTCCACATAAGTAGAGCTACACAATAAATATATAATATGGTATACTTTAATATAAAATTTTTTATGAAGGTTTTGCCTTTTTCTTTTTTATTTATTTCATCTCAATATTTAAAAATCATAATAAATTATAAAAATCATAAAATTGAAAAACCAATTTTGCTAGACTCCACATGAACATATTTATACAATAAAGATATATAGGTGTACTATTTAATTTATTGGCCGGGATCCATCGATCGTTTCATTCCAATACAGACGCACGTCGTCTGCAGACAAAGACAAAGAAACCTAGCTAACCTAACCTAGTTAAAGAGCCACAAGTAACTACGCATCTGTGGTTATTGCGCGCCTCATGTGGAGTCCAACAAAATTAAATTTTTATTTTATAATTTTTCTGTAATTTACTATGATTTTTTAAAGATTGAGTCGAAATAAATAAAAAAGAAAAGGCAAAACCTTCTAGCAAAAACTTTGTACTAAAGTATACCATATTATATATTCATTGCGTAGCTCTACTCATGTGGAGTCCAACAAAATTGAATTTTCTATTTTATGAATTTTTGTGATTTACTATGATTTTTGAAAGATTCAAATTTAAATAAATAAGAAAAGGAAACAAAATGAAACCATCAAGCTACTGTAGCAAAACCGGAGTTATCAGAGCGAAACCACCGTCCAAACCCACCGAGGGATGAAATCTGCACGGTTTTAAAAGTTGAGGGACCCGCTTTATCCGGTTTTGGAGTTAAGGGACCAAAATCGAACTTTCGAAAAGTTGAGGGACCAAAAAACTTTTTTCCTTTTAGCGTTTGTTATTCGTTTTGTGGGCTCGTTTTCATTCAATTGCCAGTGGATTTGGTATAGGAAAACGGTCCGGTATGAATTGGGCCAGTTTGGAGTGGGTTGCCTTGGTCCGGTTCCAAATGGTAGCCCATGAATAGATCCATAGATTTTTTTTTTTTCTCTCGAACAAAAGTTGACAACCCTGAATTGTATCCCTAAAGAAAACTAAATCTAATTTGAATATGGTTGCTAGCTCAAGATATACAATTACACAAATCCCATAATCCATGAAAAATAATGGATCAAACTACACATCGCCGTGGCTTGCAGTCACGACACCATTTGTTTTCTTCAAAAGCGGTCGCATTAAGAGAACTGAAAATTACATATTATTCACAAGTTAATTCATAGATTGCCGATAAATCGCACAAATCACAAACAAACAAGAAGAAACGAGGGGAACCCTCCACCTAACAACCCCAAGAACTGAGCCTAAGCTAGCAGCGATTGGAGCCATAAACGACAACAAATGACAAAGCATACGCTAGAACTCACATGACAAAGCATCCGCCCCAACCAACCTCGAAAAAAGCATCTGCGGAAAGACGACGACTTTGGTGGCAAAGCGTCCATTGGAACGACAACCCGCGGCAAAGCGTCCCACGAAACCGCCTCAGCGGAAAAGCATCCGCCGGAAACAACCGCGACCTCGGCGTAAACGCACACGCCCGAAGCGCAACCTCGCATATCCCAAAGCTCCTCCCCGAGTCGGTAAGGCCATTGCCCTCGTGACCACGGGCGACGAGGACTTACGAAAGATACACCGTCGGCAAAGCATCCGCCCGGCAACGATCACGACTCACGGCTACAACAACCACTAGCTAGATAAACCCGTGAGGGAGAAACATGAAGCGCCAAATAAGAGCGACAAAGACGACCATAGCGACCATGGTTGGGGAGCGGCGGGCCGAGAGGTTCTTTAGCAATGCTAACAAGGGGGTGACGTTGAGGACACGCCATCGCTGCTGGCTTCAGGAAGCTAAGGTGGGTCCTCGGCCAGAATCCGGCGTCGATGACATGAGCATTAGACTCGAAGACGACGCCTTTATGAAGGGTGCGGCGCCAAAAGCCGCCGCCGTCCGTCCGCCCGACCACGCCGGGTTGAGCTTTTGCCTGAGGCTCCATACATCCATATCACACAGTGGTACAAGCGAGACGTCGCCATCCACACCACCATGAGGTCGATGACGTACCACGGGCGGCTGCTCTCGGGCATGATCGGTTCAGAACTCAGATGTCCTCTGCTCAAAAACTCTCTGCTGTAACGAACACGTCGAACAGTGTTTAATTATTCACTTTTGCCAAGATCTTGACGTGCACTCCCTGAAAGCAAAACGGTGTGGTCAGTGGTGACGTCGACCGTTGACACTGTGACAGCACTTTGCATCCCGGCAAAATGAAAAGAAAACAACAATGTGCAGACACCGAGCTTGGCTCAGCTCTGTGGCACAGACAATCAGCACCGGCGGCTGCGCCGTGCGTGTGGTATGCACCTACGCACTCAGCCACCACGACCGTGACACGCCGGCCGCCAATGATCCGCAAATCCCACTGCTACCGGCTACCGCACACAACAAATTTCCCATAAACCAAGCTGCATCGCTGTCGTATATTTTATCCAGTGCGCGGCTTGGATTTGTTTTGTCCAAGCACAAGAGACTGGAGCAAGGACCAACGAGCGAGCTCACCAGGAGCAGGCCACTCGGCACTCGCTATTACGCGAGGAACAGACTAGTTGCCACCTGCGTTTTTTTCTCCCGTTCGGTTTACCGCAAGGTAAATCGCGGTTACCGCTTATACCGTCCCCCGAAGTCAAATTCAAAATTTAAAATTTAAAAAAATGTTGAAAAATTCTCGAAAATAGTTCGTGATTTATAGAAGCCAATGGTATAAAATTTGTCAAATTGGAGTTGGTTTGGTATAAAAATTTCAAATCTAAGTTTGAAAAAAAGAAAAAGAAAAAATACACAAAGGCCCATTAAGGCCCATTAAATCATGAAGGTCGAAAAACATACTAAACACACTCAAATTTAAGTAATTTTGACATCATTGGATTCTACAAATCATGAAGTATTTTTAGGAATTTTTTTAGCATTTTATAAAAAAAAATTACATTTTGAATTTTGAAAAACCGCTCAAACCGCCAAAACCGCCGATAAAACCGCTCAAACCGGCGGTATAAATTCCAAACCGCCCGTTTACCGGATTTTACCGTTCGCCGGGCCGCTTGAATTCAGTTGAATTCAAAATTTCAAACCGCCGGTTTATCGGTAAATCGGACGATAAAACCGCTTCCGGACCCGGGCGGTTTTAAGTGTCCGGTCGGTATAAAAAAACCTTGGTTGCCACACGAGATCCCGGCGCACGGGCCACAGAATAGAT
>JADLZK010011124.1:600000-750986 GCA_015847255.1 Hyparrhenia diplandra | reverse complement strand
GGCATCACCGGCGCACGTGTGTGATCCCGTGCCCAAAGTAAGCTTGTAGAGGTGACACTATGTAAAAAAAAAAAAAGGCCTCTACATCGCGTTGAGGGCTTCTACAATCATCATACTGTCCGCCCATTAGGTCTCTAAATGTCCGACTTTTACGCATCTGCTCAGAGCGAGCGCCCCGCAACAGCTTTAATCTGACAGATTTCGCGGCGCCTCAAACTTTCCGTCAGAGTGAGCCCTTGTTACACACACGCGTCGTGGAACGCCTCGTGTCCTGGGGTTTTGCTCTCCCGACCGTGGTCTACCGTATCTACGCATAATTGTCTAAGACGCGATCAGACTCTCGAAACGTCACGCACCACGCAAGATCGAATCGACCGCATCAAGTCCAAAAGTAGTGACGCACGCAAGCCGTGATACGGCCGTAACGCCAATATGCGTATCGCCAAACAAGGCGCTCGTGCCGCTAACGCGACACGGCGTGACGCTTTGTATGCATCACGCGCCTAACCGTTATCCATTTACGCATACCCGACACTGGCAGCGGTCCGAAACCGCTATTCAAATACGTAATCACTGCGAACGCAGCGAGTCACTGCGGGATATCTTCGCACTTACTGCACGCCCGGGTACACGCGGTTCGCGGCACGCCACGAAGCTACACGACGCGCTAGATCGCCGACCGTCTACACCCGGGGCTCACGACGCTTGTTTTGTACTACCGTCTCGCGGAACCTTAATGCACTTTCGCGACGCCAGGGTCGCTCGATTGTAACTCAGACAAAACTACAGTCGCATGTTTAAACGATCGTCCGCAATGTGCCCTCGTGTTACAAAAACGCTTGTTCGCAACAAAGTCGAAGTAACACACGAGCTACAGACGCCGCTTTTTAGTAAGCTCACCAGCTGCTCCTTTCCGGCCATTACGTGACGTTCTTTTGTAACCACGCTCGTGGGATTTAGTCGCTTTTACGCACGATTTTTTTGATTCTCGCACGACCATCAAACGTTACGCATTTTCGGACGCTGTTCGGTGTTTCGCACATTTCTTCTCGGCTACGACGCACATTTTGTATGAAACCTACAAAAGCCAAGATTAGCGGTTGTGGTCCGTACATTGATAATGCATCGTTTCAACTATGCAAAGAGAAATTGAAAATGGTAGACACCGCAAACACAAATAATACATATGGACAGGTCCGATCACAAACAAATGGCGGACGGCAGCAAGATTGCAAATTCAGGTGTATCTCGATTGTTCACACGATGTACCCGGTTCTTCAGTGGCACGCCTACGATTGTTCACAACACAAATAACACGCTTCACATGCATGTATCCAGCTTTGATCGTCATGCGAAGAAGGGAAACAAGAAACACAATTCACATGCATGTATCCACCGATCGTCATGTAGCAAGGGAAACAGAATCAACTCATGGTTTACTTAAACGAAATGCTCGCCTTGATCTGATGACATGTTCCATAAGAAACTTGGCCATCTTCTCTAATATCCTCCAAATTGATGGAATCTCCCGTCAAGTCAAAATCCTAATACAATGAAAGGTAGGCGTAAGTGTTTGTGTACACATGGTCTATATTGCCAAACAAAGGTAGGCACAAGATGGAGCTGCACTTCGAAAGCTACCTCGTGACGATCCAAATGAACTTGTTTCATCGCACCATCAAGTGGTGCACCGTAGAACCCACATGTCTTGTTATCAGTTTGCAAATGTGCACCGCAATCATATGAAGAAATTACGATAAATCTCAAAGGCCCAATATCTCGTGTTCCCAATATCTCGCAAACATATATTCTCAAAAAAAATCTGCAAACATACAAGAGATCCTAAGTTTACCTTCTTTCAAGAGATGGGTTTAAGGTAGTGTTGGAGTCCAAGAAAGTAGTTATGTCTAAGCATGGACAATTTATTGGTGAGAAAGGCTATGGTTGCGAGGTTTGTTTCGCCTAAGTTTGGCAGATTTTTGTAATAAGTCGTTGAATCAGATTTGTGACACAATTAATGATAATTCGAGTGTTTGGCATTCTCGTTTGTGTCATGTGAATTTTGGTGTCACATCTATCTAGCTTGCGCTTAATTCTAGATGTGAATTTTGGTGAGGTTGCGCTAATTCTAGATTTCACCATTACCAAAGGTTCTAAGTGTCATAATTGTGTGCAATCTAAGCAACCTCGAAAGCCTCACAAGGCGAGGAGAGGTTCTTGGCACCTCTAGAACTCATACATTCTCGATCTATGTGAGATGAATGGTGTGTGAAAAAGATGTCTTGTTATCACTTATCAGTTTTGCAACAGGCACTGCAAACATATGAAACACATGTCTTGTTATCACTTATCAGTTTTGCAACAGGCACTACAAACATATGAAACACATGTTAGAATTTATATATGAATAGTTCCCCTAAAATTCATATGAAGAAATTCTAATAAATCTCAAAGGCCCAATATTCGTGTTCCCTAATGGGCTTTTTATTGTTTCAACCCATGAGTAAAGGTGCGAGGTGCGATATCAATTAGTATCATATTGCTTGGTTGATGTGGAGGTAGGGAATTTTCCGCCCTATATATTTGTACCAAGCCCGCTGGGATTAGACAACACCACAACTATAATTGGGAGTTTCAATTAGAAAATCCTAAAGGGCGTACCCAGCGCCGTAGGCTCCCGCACTGCGCGAGGTCTGGGGAAGGGTATTTTAGCGCCAAGCCTTACCCGCACCATGTGCAATATGCGGAGCCTGTTGCTTGAACCCGGGACCTTCCGGTTACATGCGGTAGACCACTTGCACCAGGCCAGCCCTTCCAATTAGAAAATCCTAAAGTAGTAAAAATAATATTTTCCTTTTCCCGCTATCATACAGCATAATCTCTCCATCCCGTCACGAATAAGGTTTTTGGGAAGCGCTCTTCGCGTGACTGCTCCCAAATCTTCCACGGCAGTTTCTCTTCATCAGTCCGTCATCCCGTCGTCATAAGGCTTGCGCGCGGGATCATCAACAAGGAACACTCATCGACTAAGCTTACGCGATCGTCGTCTGCATCAACACCACCAGGTACTTCTACATCGGCAGGTATTACATCTGTGTTCTAATCTTATTGTTCATCATGTTCAATCTGTCTGGTGTCTGAACCGCTATGTTTACATCAGTTGCCATGATCATGCTTTCTTATATACTACTGGATCATGTCATGCTTCGCTATATGCTTTTAGATCATGATATGCTTTGTTATACGATGCTAAGTCATGCTAGTATGATACACATGTTTACACTAGTTGTTATGATCATGTTGAATCATGCTATGATCTTGATATGCTTTTGTGTTATGCTAGTATGCTTCACATGTTTAATCTAGCTGCTCAGTTCGTCATGATTTATTTTTATGAAATTAATCTGGAAATTGCCTAATATCTCAACAATCCAAAAACCTTATTATAGCCTTTTTTTCTTGATTTAACTATGGCTTTTTTCACCGACGTCTTTGAGGCTAGAAAAACTATTGAGAAGGGGGAACGAGCCATTCTAGCACGAATTTGGTGCGGAAAAACCCACATGGCAAGACCAAAGGTAGGAATAAATCTTCCAATGCTAAATTAACAACTACCACCAAAAATAAGAACGCGTCAACCTCGTGACTATTAGCAATGATGATGATGAGTACAAGAATGTTCCTACCGTACTATCGGTGTTTCAATCACCAAGTTGGTGGGTTGATCACAGTGCTAATATTCCCGTGTGTTTAAGGTAGTGTTGGAGTCCAATAAAGTAGTTATGTCTAAGCATGGACAATTTATTGGTGAAGGCTATGGTTGCGGAGGTTTGTTTCGCCTATGTTTGCAGATTTTTGTAATAAGTCGCTGAATCGGATATGTGGCACAATTAATGATAATTCGAAAGTGTTTGGCATTCTCGTTTATGTCATGTGAATTTTGGTGTCACATCTATCTAGCTTGCAACTAATTCTAGATTTCACCATTACCAAAGGTTCTAAGTGTCATAATTGTGTGCAATCTAAGCAACCTCGAAAGCCTCACAAGGCAGTGGAGGAAAGACACTTGGCACCTCTAGAACTCATACATTCTGATCTATGTGAGATGAATGGTGTGTGGAAAGAGATATTTGATGACGTTGATTCATGATGCTTCTAGATTTTGCTATATTTACTTGCTGAAAACTAAAGCTGAGGCATTAGCATTAGACTACTTTAAAATGACCACTATTCGAACACTACTATCCTTGGCGCCTCATATGGTCCGATCATTCATCAAATGGATGTGAAGACAGCTTTTCTTAATGGAGAGTTGGATGAGGAGATTTACATGGATCGACCTTTAGATGGGTTTGTAGTAAAAGGTGAAGAGCAAAAGGTGTCATGGAGGTCTTGTAAACAGACTATTTTGACTAAATCAACCGTAGAGGCAGAACTTACTGCTTTGGATACAGCTATGCTTTGTTATATGATGCTAAGTCATGCTAGTATGATACACATGTTTGCACTAGTTGTTATGATCATGTTATGCTATATGATGTTGAATCATGCTATGATCTTGATATGCTTTTGTGTTATGCTAGTACAACGTACACATGCTTAATCTAGCCGCCGCCGTCATGGTTTACTTTTATGAAATTAATCTGAAATTGCCTAATATATCAACAACACAGTGGTTATTCATCAATGGAAACGCATAAGCGCACAACTTCAAGTGAAGCACTACTTACTTTAGTATATTTGGGGTTAACTAAAAAACTTTTGTGTCCTCGTCACCTCCTTAGCCGGTGGGATTGAAAACACGCCAAGAAGCCTACACATGAGTAAAATACAAAATGTCACATTCTTTTTTATTTTTTTTGTAGTAACATAATTAAGAAAAAAATGCCTCGGGTCGGTTGTAGGTTAGGAAACACTCAACTTTGTTTTATTGCGCTTTTCAACGGATGAGTATCCGAATTCAAGCCATGCGAGTCGTCAACGAAATAAACCCTCGCTCCACTTGATAGCAATGTCAATGGTTCAGGATCAAGAAAGCCAACCGACAAAGACATGGCCCTAGCTTCCTCGAGAAGGCATCTAGGAATAGAGGCATGCAAAGCAAATTTAGCAAGCAAATAGATGAAGAGGCATCCCAAGTGAGTGCGTAATAGAAGAAATTGTACTCACGGTGTCATGCAAATAAGGATGGACACATCCAATACTTCCAAAGTGCCATGAGGTCAAACAAATCGTCGAAACCCACATTGATCGCAACCTCTTCGCCCTCGTGTCACACCAAAAACCTCTTTCGCTGGCACCGCAATGAACGCCACATTTTGCCTGCTTTGTGGTCGCTTGTTGCATGTACCACTCATGAAGAGCAGCACAAGAAGGCCCTGCCTTTTGAAGCTCTTCGGGTGATAGCATTGGAGATCCATGCTGGTAGTTAGGGTTGGGCAGTATGAACTGAAGGGCACAAGCCACTCTCAGGTCCCTGAGCTCATCTATTGCAACTCCAGGCTCTGCTCTAACTGCTTTGGCCTCCAATTCCATCTCAACTGCAGCATCCGGTCCTCGGCCGCGGCAAGAATGGCTAAGGTGCCGCTCAAGCGCAGATCACCTACGGGACTAGAGATGTTAAGGTGCGCCGAAAATTGATATCGTGATTGCATCGCCTCCACCTTAGCCTTGAGTTCATCTAGTGCAGCAAGAAGCTTTGTGCGAACTGCTTGTCTCGTCGCCTCCCTCTTTCTTCTGCATCTAGTCTTTCTGCACACGTCGGACCAACAAGTCTTCCCACCAACCGAAACACGCCGTGCCTTGTTCTTCTTCCTAAGCCGCGTGTCTCTCTTACGAATTGCCGCTGCCTTTTCCCTTCCCTTCACTGCGACAAAAAAGCCGTGCGGCGGATGCCCGCCCCTCTGTAGTAACATCTCCCGTAAGCTCATATCTTTCCCTTACACCAATGACATCAGAAGGACGGGCTGCCTTCTCTAAAACTATCTCAGATAAAGACCGAGCCTCTTCACAGGTCCAAACAATTTTAGCCTTGTCACCTGACACTACCAAGATGCTCAATGCACGCAAAAAAATCCCGAGCAAGGTTCGTGGATATTTGTCCCAAGGATTACGGATTCCTTGGGGTCCACCCATTCACAATCCTCCTTCCCCCAACCTTTGGAGAGTGTCGCATAATCAACTATCCCAAGGCACCTCATTTAATAGGTGACCGAAAAATTCAGCTACACTGCGTGCTCTGTTTCTTCTCGCCTCGATGATGTGTTGTTGCCTGCCGTTGGATCAAAATCACGTAAGTAGCTTCATCGCTCGAATGTATTTGAAAATTTCGGTCACACGGAAATTAGCAAGACCCTAAAATTATATAGTTGTTTTAATAAGAACAAATTTGAGTAGCAGTTCATTTAATAGGCACATTTTTGTAAGCCAAGATAGTAGAGTACTCTACAGAGCAATCATGTTTCTTGAGCACGCAAATATATTCATCTATAAAGAAAATAAGCAAACAGTAGTAGCAGCTTTCCTATGACAAAAACACACGGATAACAACATTATAGTAGAAGTCGTGTACCGCTTCAAGATCTACAACACCATATATCCATCCGTGGACAAAATTGTCACCTTTCCTCACTTACGGGCGACGAAAAATTCAGGGACACAAAAAATGCTCTCTGTCTCCTCCCGCCCATGATGCGTTGATGCCCGCCGTTGGATGGAAATCACCGAAGTAGCTTCGTCGCCTCGAACAGATTTGAAAATTTCGTGAACGCCAAAAATAGTAGGGCCTAATATTATACGCTTCAATTCTCGTAATAGGCACTCTATGAGGACTACACAAACCATCGAGGCGTAGAACAACTAAATGTAGTTCAGAAATAGAGGAATATAAACAAAGTAACCGTACTTTAGTACGCTTGTTTTAATAAGGTCATTCCCCGTAAGGCAAGATAGTTGAAGAACTCTACAGAGCGTCATTGTTCTTGTCTTCTTGAGCACGATATTCATGTATAAGGAAAATTAAGCAGCGTATTTGTAGTGTCCTATGACAAACACACAGATAACAACATTATAGTAGCACTCGGGTGTCGGGTTCGATTCTACAACTCGACATATCCATCCGAGGATAAAATTGTGCAGTTCAATTCTGTAATAGGCGCCTATGAGGACTAAACAAACCAAAGAGGCAGAGAACAAAAAAAAATGCAGTTTTAGAAATAGAGGAATATAAACAAACCGTAGTTTAGCAACAGTTCGTTTAATAGGATCATTTTGTAAGACAAGGTATATAGTTGTACTCTCTACGATTAGTTGTGTTTCTTGAGCACGCATATTCATCCATAAAGAAAACAAGCAGCAAGAGTTGCGGTGTCCTATGACAAAAACACATAGATAATAACATTATAGTAGCAAATCGGTGTATTGTTCAAGATCTACAACTCTATATATCCATCCGAGGACAAAATTATCACCTTTCCTCACTAATAGGCGACATTAAAAATTGAGGCAACACTGCGTGCTCTCTATCTCTTTTCTCGCCCGATGATGCGTTGATGCTCATTTGTTGGATGGAAATCACTGGGCGTAGCTTTGTCGCTGAACAGATTTGAAAATTTTAGTCGCTTTGAAAAATTAGCGAGGGCCTAATATTATACGATTCAATTACGTAATAGGCGCCTATGAGGACTACACAAACCATTGAGGCGAAAAAAAAAAAAAAAAATGTAGTTCGGGAATAGAGGAATATATAATCAAACTGTACTTTAGTAACAGCTTGTTTTAATAAGGACATTCCCGTAAGACAAGATAGTTGAAGTACTCTGAGAAAGGTCATTGTTCTTGTCTTCTTGAGCACGTATATTCATGTATTAGGAAAATTAAGCAAAGATTATTTGCGGTTTCCTATGACGACAAAAACACACGTATAACTACATTATAGTAGCGGTCAGTGTCGGTTCAAATCTACAAGCATCCGTAGTTCAAGAACCGTTCATGTAATAGGCAATTTTTTTAAGACAAGATAGTATTAGAGCAACTCCAAATTTTGGCATTTGGGCTTGGCATTCCATATTTATGCCAAAATCTATGAATTGTCCTCTCCAATGGTTTGGCATTTGGGTTGGCAAATTGGTCGAGACTTGGCATTTGAGGGTCCAAGCCGCACATATTTGCCAAGTGAATCTCAACTTGGCAAAACTCCTCTCCTAGCGTCTTGTTTTGCTTCTCTCCCATGCATGCCGCATGCAGCCACTAATTGGGTTTTGCCAAGTTAAAAATGCCAAACCGTTGGAGATGGGGTTTGATTTAACTTGACAAACATCTTGCGAACTTGGCAAACAACAAGATTTGCGGTGTCCTATGACGAAAACACACGATAACAACATTATAGTAGCACTCGGTGTCGGGGTTCAAGATCTACAACTCGACATATCCATCCGAGGATAAAATTGTAACATTCAATTACGTAATAGGCGCCTATGAGGACTAAACAAACCAAAGAGGCGAACAAAAAAATGCGGTTTAGAAATAGGGAATATAAATGAACGTAGTTTAGCAACAGTTCGTTTAATAGGATCAATTACGTAAGACAAGATAGCGGGGCCTAATATTATATAGTTCAATTACGTAATAGGCGCCTATGAGGACTACACAAACCACTCGAGGCGTAAAAAAAAAAATGTAGTTCAGGAAAGTACTTTGGTACTTGGTTGTTTTAATAAGGACATTCCTCAGTAAGACAAGATAGTTGAAGTACTCTGAGCGCCATTGTTCTTGAGCACTTATATTCATGTATAAAGAAAATTAAGCAGCAGTATTTGCAGTATTTTATAGTTATAGTAGCAGTCTCGGTCAAAAAAAAATATCAGGATAAAATTATATAGTTCAATTCCGTAATAGGCGCCTATGTCTCTATGAGGACTAGTCAAGCCTGTTCGGCATAGCTGTTTCAGCTTGTTTCCAGCTTATTCTCTCGTAGAATAATATTAAACAAGCGAACAGGCTCTCGGGAAACAGATCACCTCGCCGCCCCTCCAAAAAAAAAAAAAAAGTAGCTCAGAATAGTGGAATCTACAAAATGTAGTTCAAGAATAGCTTTATGTAATAGGCACGCACAAGATTGATGGGCTACATATCAAACCCTAGAATCACCCGTGGAGGAAGACGCCATCGGACGAGGAGGTCGCGGGGAGGCGGCGTCGGCTAGAATGGCGCGATGCGTCGGCGATGACGGCGGGTGATGAGGCGGCCGGAAACCCTAGAATCGCCTTGTGAGGGGGCGGATGAGGAATGAAATGGATCGTCTGTTAGTATAGGGCGGATGAGATATGAAATGGATCGCCCGTGAGGAGGCGCTTGAGGGTTTTTGAGTTTCGCGAAAGCTCGGGCGTAAAATCGTGGAAAGTTGGGGCGGCAAAAGGAAAAGGGAGGAAATACGAAATAGCGCCACTTCACCGCAGGGAGAAGGCGTGGTGGAGCCATCCCGTCGGGGTCATATACTGCGCTATTGCGCGCTATAAACGCGAATAGCGCCATAGCGCCGCTATTTTCCGCTATTCCTACTAAGCCAAAAATAGCTTGCGCGGCCCGTTACTTCATCATTAAAAAAAATGGCAAAAAATCTAGCTTTTATTGCTTTATTATGACTTCCGTCCCACAAATAAAAGTACGTTTTTTTTGACTTCTATAATCTAGGTTTGACCGTTCGTCTTATTCAAAAAAAAAAAAAAAAAAAAAAAAGTTTTAAGAAATTTTTGTTATTTAGTTATGACTTATTTTATCGCTTTACTTTCATAATGATTTGTTTATTTTATTATTTGCATAAGAAATTTAAATAAGACGGATGGTCAAACAGAGATTGTAGAAGTCAAAAACGAACTTTTATTTATGTGTATCTTAGCACATGTTATCATCAATTCTGTTGGCACTTGGCTATTATTATGTTGGAAACTCATAGATTATATGATGAAAATTCATGGATTATATATTATATTATCACTGTGATTAATATGCCATCTGTTACAGACCCGCGTTCTGAAAATGCGTGAGTAAAAACGGTCCTCGGATTGCGTGGGTTCGCTACCTCTCGCGCTGCGCAATTTGGGGCGAACTCACTTCAACGCCAGGCTACATCTATCTCGTCGTCGCCTCTAGCTTCACGCGGCGTGCCGCCTTCCACGTACGACCACCGCCGGTGGCGCCGCGTCGTCCTCGCCGTGCACCATGCAGCGGCTTCCACCGGAGGTGCTTGGCTGCTTGCATTGGTTGCCATCCGCGTGCCAAGGACGCAGAGGATCCCATGGATGACCTCTAAAGCGGATGGCAAAAGCGTGCGGCGACGCCATGGTGGGACGAGCATCCCTCTGGGCGGCGAGACTTCGAGAGGTGTGTAGGATACACAAAGGATACGCATGCAAGTTTGAGAAATTATTAGGGGCGTCTGCCGTTTTTTTCCCCGGTCGCGTTCCGCCGCGGGTTATGTCCGTCTACCGCACCGCAACGCACCCGCGATATTCTTTGCTCACCTCGGCGCCCGGTACCGATCTTCACCCGCCGCCGCCGGTGACATCGACCACTCTTCGCCCGCACAAAAAAATAGCTAGAGCGCTCAGAGCTTCCACCAAAAAAGCCCCCGCCGCGTCGCTCCATGGAAAACCTTCCGCGTGACATGCTTGTAGAGATTGCGATTCATGTCGCCAAGGTCTCGGCCGGATCCCATGGAGGACCTCCACAATCTGCGGCCACCTGTTCCCGGATGAAAGCGGCGTCGCGGCGACCCCCGGTGGGACGGAGCATCCGCGGGGCGGATGTTTTGTACCCGCCGCCGCCGGTGGGTATCGCTCGAGGATTGCGAGTCTTGTCACCAAGCTTCGCCGCCGTCGGCAACCCGGAGGCATGCCGGGGCGGCATGTATGCCGTCTTAAAATCCGGGCGGCCGCACCGCCACGCCAGCGGCTCAAGATGCTGCAGCCGCGCCGCCGCGGGACATGAAACCGCCAAATATGTTCTTGCTCTTGTGCTCTATAGGGCCAACACCGGTGCCGCAAACGGCAATGCCCATGGCGAGTGTTGCGGAGAGATCGGCGGCGACCACCGCGGCGACGGGCCGGGCCGTGGAAGAACATCAACTGTTCTCGGCCCCGCCAACAGGCATGTAATTTTAGGGTGGGCGACTTGGCGACGCATATACCCGACGAGTGGCGTACAACCCGTCCTATAGCCCAAATGGTGCCTCGCCATGACGGGCATCAGTGCAGAAAGCCAGGATGGTGCGGCCGTCGTCGCATCTCGTTGCAAACGGTGTGGCGGTGCGTGTTCTGTAGCGAGGAGTGTAGGATCCGCAACGAGTGTCAGAGGTTCTTCGGCCTCTAGATGGTGATCTCGATCGAACAAACTTTAATTTGATAGCTTTTGGTGTGTACTACGTGATGGGTACACCCTCCGTCCCGGGGCATTGGCGTTTTACCCTCTCGCTGGACCCAAAGGTGATTTTACCCTCGTTTTTTTTTTTTGCGGGCATTTTTACCCTCACTTTTTCAATCGAAGGTAATGTTTACGCTTACTCTGTTACGTCCAGGTTAACGGTGTTAAAACGGACAAATTTGCCCATTCGTTTTTACCCTTATTTTTTTTTCTTAGATGTGTGTTTTTACCCCTATTTTGTATCAACTCTAACATTTTGTGTACAGTTTTTTTTGTTGATTTCGACAGCATTTCAGCATATATTCCATATAATTACAATTCAATATCACACAACAAAATGATCCAAACATATAGATCTATATATTTTGCCATCAAAGTACCATGTAACATAGAGGTCCAAATGCATGCCAACATAGAGGTCCAAATCAACATGCTCATATACGGATCCAAATCAACATTCTAACATAGAGGTCCGAAGGCACATGCCAAATACTAACATAGAGGTCTAAATGACATGTCATCAAAAAGTAGGAACTAGTAGCAACTAATGGTGAGCCACATCTCAAGCTTTGAAACCCAACAAAGTAGCAAGCCTTCCGGATGTGTGTATTGTCTAGGCCGTGTTGTCTCCCTTCCCGAACCACTTGCCTCATTATTGGGATGTGTTGAACTTCCCCTTCCTGTACCTGTACCACTTCCACTTCAACAAAATAGAGTAGAAGCAAGTTAATTTTTGGGGGAACACTAAAATTTACTACAAAATATTGCAATGAATAGCAGCCTTAATACTTGCCTCATCATTGCTGTCCTCTCCTGATCCCCTGCCCCTTCCTCTTCCCCTTCCTCTTCCCCCTTCCCCTCCTTCCTCTTCCCCTTCCCCTACCCCTACCAACATAGTAACAAGTCGAAAAATATTTGGTCATATGGAACGTCCACGTAAAAATTTTTAACTCATATGGAACGTCCACGAAAAAATTTTTTCTTCGCCCGCCCTCAACTCAGCTGCTCCCACTTCAGGGTTTTTCCATCACCCAATCAACCACTCACATCGACCACCCATTTGTTGGAGGCCATTGTGTCACCACACTGGTTGAATGAACCACAAGTATGCTTTGGTCCACTAGTCTTGACCTGCATTAAAAAACCAAGAAAGTCAAAGTCATTTACCTTCCAACATAATAGAAGAACACTTGCAACATAATAGAAGTCATTTACCTTGCATCCAATGTATTTCTTGGCCTTGCTTGTAGATGCAAAAAAGTCCACTCGCATCCTTGATCAGCCTTCTTGCATATGGCCCTAAATCTGGTCTTGTCTTTTTATAAGGTTTCAAAAGCATGATTATGCAAGACACGTAAATGTAATAACGACTAACTTACACTCGATCCACATCCGGGAACACCACATTCACATCAATACATGGATCATCAGCATCATATGAAAACATGGGAGGATCATACTCATTTTCCTCATCAACAATTTCACCACCGGGATCAAACTTCGAGTCGAGTCGAGTCGGACCAAGCATCATCGAAGCACCGGATGATGCGGCTAAGTCGATGTCATAGCTGCTATCACTAAGTACCTCTTCATCAAAAGCACTTTCTTTGGCTGGAGCTCTCTTTTTTTTTTTTTGGAGAACAATGTCTTTTTTAGGTGGGGTTGTGGCTCTCTTATTTGTGTCTCTCTCACTGCTTTGCTGCCCTCCTCAATTGAGAGTAAATTAGCCCTCAAAGTAGGGTGAAACCTTCTCTTTGTTGGAGAAAACTCTAGTGGCCCCTCAAAATCATTGACCCGAGCATTGATACATACTAACCCACTCTTATCATTGAGTTGAAACCACTCCAACAGATTTTCATCCGATTTAATTTCCATAGAATCATCCTCTAAATCACGCCATAATGTAACATACTTGTTTGAACCCCAAAAGCAATGCTCCCCAATGAAATCAACTAGTTGCAGCAACCTAAAACTTTTGGGGTCAATAACCTTAGTCGGCAAAGTTCTACCTTGTCACCATGTTTTTGAACCATTGTCCGACAAGCTGAAAAATGAACGAACTCTAACAACAAGTTCCAATTTATTGCGATTTATCCTACAAATCACAGCAGAGAAATAAACATGCTCGAGAATTCGGAAAATAAACAAGCCAACCTATCTACAAATTCACGCCGAGAAACAAACACGCTCGAAATTGGGAAATACCTTAGCTCCTCCATAGTGGCTGGCCCGGAATGAGGAAGAGAGGGAGATGAGCAGAGAGACGACCTCCTCCCTTGGCGTGGCCCGGGCCTCCTCCCCGGCCGCCCGGGCACCGGGGCGACGCCGCCCGGCCGGACCACCCCCGAAACCCTAGCCCCTCAACCCTATCCGCCCGGCCTCTTGGTGGTTGTCTTTGGAGGGGGCGGATCGCAGGAATCGGGCGCTGAGGGACGAATCGGCGGTGTGGAGGTTGGAATCGGCGCCGAGGGAGACGACGGCGGGCAGCCTCGGGATCTCGTGACGGGGAGTTTTTTTCTTCTGCGGTGGCGCCGCTTTTCCGCGAAGGGGCGGCCGGGATCCCGCGGGCGCATGCGGCTTCATGACGAGGAAAGCGCATGCGGCTTCCTGTCCAACCAAGGGCACACGGTGGTCCTTTGGGCCGCTTGTTTTTTTTTTCTTTTCTCACCGCTCACGCGGTGTCTAAAATAAGGGTAAACAGCACTTCCAATCAAGAAAACCGAGGGTAAAATTGCACAGTTGAAAAAAGGGAGGGTAGAAACGCCTTTGGCCTTTAAAAGGAGGGTAGAATCACCGATTCCCCAAATAAATGAACATCTTTGACTTTTACAATTCTTGTTTGACCATTCATCTTATTTAATTTTTTAAGCAAATAATAGAAGAAATACATCATGAGGAAAATATCTCTAATGATTGAACAAGTCGTAACAAAACAAATAATATTTATTAAAATTTTTTGAATAAGATGAGCGGTCAAATAAGAAGTGCACTTATTTGTGGGATGGAGGGTGTGTGCCTCATAATGAAAACTCGAGATGTGTTTTAACAAGATTTGTGAATTGTGATATACTTCATATAATACATGTTGCTTTGAATGATGAGTGAATAGAGTACGTTACAACCGAAATCTGTCCAATATAGTATATACTCAATTTGAAAGCATATAGAGTACAAGATAACAAGATGCGGTATGTTACGACCTGTGCTCAAAAAGACGCCGGTAAGATATCATTGCTGATGACACGGTGATGGACGTTCCATCGCTAGAGAGACCTCATCTCTGGTGATATCCGCGCATGCCGGTGTGCCGCCATGTTGGAGACCTTCAGGGATCAAGAACCCTAATTTTTCTTTTTAATCTGTGGTCAAAACTTGTGACTAGCTATAGTCTTTCTCTCCCTCATAGTTACTCCAAGTGTGATGGTTTTTCTTTCTAAAAATTTGTAAAATCATGCTCTATGAAGAGATTGTTTTCTTACTTATATTACTCTTGTCATGTTTCATGGACAACATTTGTTAGTCGTAACCATGCATATTTTCCAAAAGTGACGAAGGGCCGATTCCTAACAAATTTTCGTTTTGAGGCCGATTCCCAAATTCAAAAGAAATGATGCCATTCCTAAGGCAAACTTTTTCGGGGCCAAATTCCTAATTCTCCCATAGTCCTATTACTCCAAACAATGTTTGAAATTTTGAAATAGCACACAAGTTACGATCGCCCTTTTACATTAACCGTGGCACCATGGTGTATGCGCATCGAACACTCTACGCTTGCCACCTCGGATTCCTTATAGTGATACTATGGGCAGTTTTCTCTCGCAATCTCTCGTCTCTTCCTTCTCCCATACTACACCTCTTCTCATACTGTACATTCTCACCTCTTCTCCGTCCTGACTTTCCAAACTCATCTCAACCAAACCTAGTACAGGCGGTCCAACACGGGGGTCCATCGCCTTCGCCTTCGTCTCCATCCCGGGCAGGTGGTGCTCTTTACCACATCCATGCAGCTAGATATGGTTTTTGAAACAAAGAAATACGTAAGTTTTTTCTTTTTTTTGGTGGTTGCAAATCTGGATCGAGTCCCGGCCGTTCGGATCTCGACTTCATGTGGTCTCTCAAGTCCCGGCCGCTCTAATCTCTTGTTTTAGCTAGTGTTGGGTTGGGAAGGAGGCCGAAGAAAATGTCGTAAAAAGAAGCACATCTTCTTGGGTAAACATCGCCGAGATCTCCGAAATGCACTTTTTTTTTGAAGTTTTTTTAGTGGCTCTAAAAAGGGTTTGTTTTGTCTTGAATATTTGTGTGATTCATGCTATATGTTGACATTTCTTAGCGCAATCAAAGGAGACAGGTATAAAACCCATCCCCAATAACGGCGCCCCGAATGCGCCACGACATTTCCGAGTGAAACCACCTTGTCGGTGATCTGAACGGGATTATCAACGGGATAGATCTTGCCATCTTAGATATTTCATCCGCAAGCGCCGCGGATCTATCATTGTAGCATTTCACCGAAGTATTCGGGTATCGTTATTTATATTTTCCCGCAGGAAGGCATGTGATTAATAAGCTAGCATGGCATCTCGAATAGAGGAACATGTGTTTGCTTAGACCAAATTGTTCATAATAGGGGTAAGCAAGATAGCGGTTTATGGATAGTGTGACACACACTTAAGAATCCACCAAAGAAAGGATAAAGAAAAATTGATAAAGAATAAATGAATAACCTAATGGAGTAATTCTAATGTATCTAGTCATGGCCATACAAATGAATAGTTAGGGTCATATGCAAACTGAATTAAGCATGGTTAGGTCTAGGATATTGGGGAGACCCCATCCGGAAGTCTTCTTCCTACCGAGGCATTTACGAACTCCTACAAAGACATACGAACGTGGGGGGGATTTCAAGGGGACGGTCAAGGCTTGTCACGACCCGGCCGCCTACCCCTCAACCGTGGCATGCTCTCATATCCGCAGGTGTCGTAATACCGGGCACCATGCCCGCATATCGGAAACACTACTCTTGTCCCCCCCAGGATCCCCACTCGTCGAATGGACGGACTAGAACAAGAGCAAACCCGAAGGAACAACGAACCGATATCCCACCTCTAATCAAGTTAGGCATATGATGATCGATGATGAACTGAGATGAACATGTCAAGATTATGATATGTAAACTATATGCTAGTTCATATACCAACACGAGAACATGAACAAGACTATACTCTAGTTCATAAGTTAGGCCAAGAACATAGATATAAGACTTGTAAATAGAAGAATGCTCCATTGAGAAGATTTATTACCAAGGCACTTTCTTCTAGGAGACAAGCCCTCCTTGTAGCTCTTTTACTCCAAGTGCTAACCAAGAACTAAGAAGAAGAAGAAAGAAGAAGTAGAAGAAGAGAGAGAGGTAGAGGTGGTAGAGAGAGGAAGATTGCTGGTTTGCTGGACTCCAAGTGGTGTGTGTTGAGAGAGGAAGAGAGGGGGACTACTTATACACTTGGAGGAGGGGCCTAAGTGCTAATTTACACCAAAACCGACCTGGTAAACCTTCCTAATCAGAGCAAACCGACCATCCCACGTCGGTAACCCCCATTTGGCAAGTTCATGAACCGCCTCCCGAGGTTGGGCGAAACCGCCTCGGGGAGGGGCGCGGCCGCACCGTGGGCTTGCGCGCGCACCCCCGGGCTCGGCCTGGCCCGGGTCTCGGTGGGGTGTCTTCCTTTGTCTTGAAAAGTTGTGGGCCGGGCTTGGCTCGGCCCAATTTTGATGTTTTGGGTCGATTTGCTCCTGGGCTTGGATTTTGCAAGAATGCGCTTCCCCGGATGGCGTACTTTGGTCGGGCTTTTCCACTTACTTTTATTATCAATCTGCAAAATAAAATTCTAGACACTACAAGTGGAATTTATTAGTGATAAATGTATATGAGTATAAAAGGTATAGTTTTACTCCCTTTATGGTAGTAAGTTGACGGGAAAAAATATGTCGTTGGTGACCGTCAACACTATAGCTTGTACAACCACAAAGACCTACGCGGCATTTATAAAAGTATGGGGAGGGAGGTCGAAGAAAAATGTGGCAAGAAAAGCACATTTTCTTTGTGTTGCTTTGCCAACTCCTTGGAGTTAAGTGTCATTTGGAATGCATGTCTCCCTCGGAGACAAGTCTTGAGTGACATCAATTAGCGTCCCAAAGACGGATCCAGCCTTGAACGCTAGAAACAGTCTGTTGTCTTACAAATTTATGTGACTCCTCCTATATTGCTCAATAATTTGGCTCTTACATATAGTTTCTATTTTAAAGTTTGGCTTCAGTCTTTGGAGAGGTCGCCGGCTGGGCTGCTCCCCTCTCCTCGCCGAGTTGAGCTTTTTTCTCGGGTTAGACTCAAGTTTTGCTTTGAGAGACCCTTTCGATTGGACTTCGACGAGTGGGGCTCACGGCCGTAGGACTATAATCTCCCGTGTAGGTCTCGAGCCCTGGTCATGGCCATGGCTGGCGCTTAAGACCTGCTTGGCGGAGATTATAATCCGCCAAGCTCCTCGAGGGTGTCGTCGTCCCTACTGAGTCCGGACCCGAGGGACGTCCCATATAATGTCTTCGTAGCTTAGGTCTTGCTTCCTCTCTTTGACAATGTTCATGTGCTCTTGCTTCATCTTGTTTCAGCTTGTTATGTCTCACGGAATACTATTAAATCAGCCAAAATCAGGCGCTAGCAAAACAACCTGTTCTCCGTAATGTTGTTATATTATCAAAAAGTTGTTCAAATTTGGAATGCTCCGACTCTCCAAGAATCTGTATTGAACCTGTATTGCTAGTTTGTGCATTGTGGCTCAACAATTCAGCTTGATTTGTTCTAAAGAGCCAAATTTTGGCCTTGTGTTGAAACAAATTTGGCATCGAACACTCACCTCATTCTCTCTCGATCGATCGAACAGCCATGTGAAATGACTCCATACATGACCCCGATGTACAATACACCTACTTTATTACCGCGGTGTTGAGGTATGTCATGATTACGATTCTACAAACCCGTGTTGGAAAAAAAGGAGTACTGTGCAGTGCGGTGCAGATGACACCGTGCGCGGCCTGCACCAAGGATGGACGGAACGACGAGTTTTTATATTCCCAAAAGTTTTGACCAAAACCTTTTCCAACAATACTTTTTACGGGGGCCCACGACGCGCAGGCGAGCGGCCGGGCCGGACGTGAACACTTCGTTCCTTGTCGCAGCGTCGGATTAAATATAGTAGTGAAAATAAGACGAATAATATTTATTAAATTTTTTTGACCTGTGCTCGAAAAAAAGTCGCCAAGAAGATATCATTGCCGATGACACGGTGATGGTCGCTAGAGAGAGACGACATCCGCGCATGCCGGTGTGCCACCATGTCGGAGACCTTTAGGGATCAAGAACCCTAATTTTTCTTTTTTAAATGTGGGTCAAAACTTGTGACTAGCTAGTCTTTCTCTCCCTCTTAGTAACTCCAAGTGTGATGGTTTTTCTTTCTAAAATTTTGTAAAATCATGCTCTATCAAGAGATTGTTTTCTTACTTCTATTACTCTTGTCATGTTTCATCGACAACATTTGAAGTTTGAATTTCAAAAATTACAACTTCAAACAACATTTTTCGAGCATCTAAAATGATTTCAGCAGGAGAAGTCATGAACATAAAAGTTGTCATTTCTCCATATGATGATGTCGCGGTAACACTATCCACAAGATTTACAATCGTCATAGAGTTTATGAAAGTAGAAGAGAGATTTCTAAGATTCGTGAACAATGTCACTAGCACTATGTCGGATGGGGAAACAACGAGAATTGTAGATCTTAGTGTCTCGATCAATCCCAAGAAAAAAAATGGTTACAAAAAAATTCAAGAAAAATGTAAATTGAAATTTAAATGTTTTTAGTGACTTCGGATAGACAAGCCCCCAACATAACGATTGTAGTTCTCAAATATCCATGAAACTTTGTAGTTTATAACATTTTAATTTGAGATCATCTTGTCATGGAAAATCAAACGGTTTGAAAAACATTTATCGTATAGACGCGGCGCATTGGGATAGTCCGTCGCCCATTTCCTTGAACCTGTTCGCGGTTCATGTCCGTGGCTCGACATCTCCACCGGAGTGCACCCATGTCGCTGTACCGGCTACGCAAGACGCGCACCGCATTTGCTGCTCACCAACCGAGCGCCACCAAGCCGTTCACCTCCCCGCCGCCGGTGATGGCGACCACTCTTCGCGCTCGAGCTTCCACCGGAAAAGCCCCGTAGCGCCGCCGCCGCGCCATGGAAAACCTTCCGCGTGACATGCTTGCGAGAGATTGCGATTACGGTCGCCAAGGTCTCGATCCCATGGAGGACCTCCACAATCCGCGGGCCACCGCTCGATATGAAAGCGTCGCGGCGGCCCCCGGTGGGACGGAGCATCCCGCCGGACGATGTTTACGCACCCGCCGGGCGCGGTTGGTATCGCCGAAAGTATCACAAGAGTCTTGTCACCAAGCTCGCCGCCGTCGGCAACCTGGAGGCGCATGCCGGGGCCGGCATGTATGTCGTCTTCGCCGGCCGCCGCACCGCCACGCCGCGGCTCGAGATGCTGCAGCGCCGCCGCGTCGGCATGAAACCGCCAAGTATGCTCTTGCTCTTGTGCTCTCTGGGGCAAACACCGGTGCCGCGGACGACGACTATGCCCGGGTGTTGCGGAGATCGGCGACCACCCGGCGGCGGCCGGGGCGTGGAAGAACATCAATTGTACTCGCCCCGCCGGCGGGCATGGGATTTTAGGCTGTTCTACTTGGCGGCGCATTTGAAACAAGAGTTGCCTACAACCCGCCTTATAGCCCAAATGGTGCCTCGCCATGATGGGCATTAGTGCAGAGCCGTAATGGTGCGGGCATGAAGCCGGATGCACGGAATCGAGTCGTGGAGCGTTTTCGCAAAGCGAGGAGTGTAGGATCCGCAACGAGTGTCGGGAGTTCATCGGTCCTCTATTACGGGCATTTTGAGCGCCAGCGTGTTCAATCTGATCCATCGATCTTATATATTATGTATAGCTACGTCGATCTAAATGGCTGAAAACTTTCGAACAAACTTAGGGCCAAAGGAATTTTACAAGAAAGGTTCTTGCTCTTTGGTTTCGGGTGAAACAGAAAAAAATCCATGAGCTCATACCTCATGGAATTCAATTTTTCCTCGCGGGAAGAACAAAGAATCATGAACGAGACCTCATGAATTTTTTTCTAGAGGAATCTTTCCATGAGCGCATTCCTCATGAAACTTTCCGCCGCGAGAGACAGAGAGCGCGCCCTTGCTTGACGGCGCCGCCCGTGCGGATGCGCCGCCCGGGCCCGCCCTCTCCACCGTCCTCCGCCACCCGACCCGGCCATGCTCGGCGGCACACCCCGCCACCACGCGCCCCCAGCAGGTGCTGCGTCGTCGCCGTAGCGGCTCAGGCTGCGGCTCCGTGCTCGTCGTCGCCCGTAGCGCACCGATGGCGGGTCAATCTACAAAGATCATCGTACTGACACGAGAAACGTGAAGCGGCGCCATCTTTGAACGGAGCATTCCACCGGACCGGTGCTGCACCGGGCGGCGGTCGACGTCGACGGCTATGGCTATGGCTCGGGGCGGCTGTACTACCCGCCGAAGTCTCATCGCCAAGCTCGCCAAGGCCGGCAACCCAGAGGCGTGCTTCGTGAGCGAGCATGTCCGCCGTGGTTCGTGGAAGGCAGCGGCACCGTCTCGCCGCCGACTTCGACTTCTTTGGAACTCTGATTTTTCATTTTAATGCGGGCGAAAACTTGTGACTAGTCTTTCTCCCACATAATAACTCCAAATGTGATGGTTTTTCTTTCTAAAATTTCGTAAAATAATGTTGTATAAACCTATTGTATTCTTACTGCTATTACTTTTGTCATGTTTTATTGATAACATTTGAATTTTGAATTTCAAAAATTACAATTTCAAACAACATTTTTGGAGCATCTAATGATTTCAGTAGAAGAATTCATGAACATAAAAATTGTATAACTTCTTACTATGTACATCTTTTATATTGGTCATTTCTTCATCCGACGGCGTCAAAGAACTTTGTTCATCACAAGATTTACACATGTCTCATAGAGTTGATGAAACAACGAGAGAGATTTCGAAGATTTGTGAACAATGTCACTAGCACTATGTTGAACGGGGAAACAACCAAAATAAAGAATATACCTGAGCGTTTTTCGTGCCGGGCCGAAAAAAACCCGGTTATTTCGGACCAAAAAAATCCTGCCCATGACGTCCCACTGGGGAAGTCAGGCCTAGATTTTCCGAGCCGGGCTCGGGCCGGGCCCGGGCGGGCTACCAGCGCATTTTCCACTACAAAATAGCTAAAAATGTAATATTTCGGTACGGGTCGGGCCAAAAAAATTTTACCGGGGCTTCAAGAACTTTGTCCAGGCCCTGTCCAATAAGGTTTGTGGGCGGGCCAAAACACGTCGGGCTCTAGTCGCCTAGTCGGGCCCGGGCTAGCTAGTTTTGCTCAGGTATAAATAAGAATTGTCGATCTTGCTAAGTTATGAAACTGTCTAGCTTAAAAGTTTTTTTATTTGACATTATCTTGTAAAGGAAAATTACGTCTCAATTTCAAAAAGATTGAAAATTGATATTTAAATGTTTTAAGTGACCTCAGTTAGACAAACCACCAATATAACGATTGTAGTTCTCAGATATCCATGAAACTTTGTACAGTTTACAACCTTTTGATTTGAGATGTACTCCCTCCATCCCTTAAAGCTTGTCGCCGGGGATGCGTGCCTACAAGTTTGACTCAAATTTTAGAAATACGTGCAACATTTAAATCTTAAAATAAAATTGTTAAAAAAAACTAGACTTAAAGATCTTTACGATAATGCTAATTACTTAGCATAAATATTTATATATTTTAATATATAATTGCCAGCATTTGTTTCTCGGAAACGCTTGGTGAAAACATTTTTTCCTTTGACGCCAGCGCCTTTGGGATAGCGCGTACTACTATGGTTGATTGAAAGGGCGTCCCGCCCATTTCCTTCGATGCTTCGCTTCCACCCACCGGTGCCTCTATATATGTCCGTCGCCGACCGCCGTAGTGCCATTACACGCACCGCATCATTGATGCTCGGTGCTCACCTCTCTTCGCCGCACAAAACGCCCTAGAGCGCGCCGAGCTTCCGCGCCAGCGCCCGCGCCGCGTCTCGCGCCATGGAAAACCTCCCGGTTGACATGCTTGCGGATTGCGATTCGCGTCGCCAAGGTCTCGCCGATCCCATAGAGGCCCTCCACATTCTGCGGAGCAGCTATTCACAGATGAGAGCGGCGTCGGCGGCGACTCTCTAGTGGGATGGAGCATCGCGACCGACAAGGTGCTGTACCGCAAAGGGGGGAGACCTTCCACTACTCGCGAGTATTCGGGAGGGTCTTATCGCCCGGGCTCGCCGTTGGCAACCCGAGGCGTGCTTCAAAGCCGCTTGTATACCGCCTTCATCGGTGACCGTTGCACCGCCGCCGCCGCTCAAGATGCCGCAGCCGCCGCCGCCGAGGAGCATAAGGCCGCCAAGTATGTCCTTGCTCTCGTGCTCTACAGGGATAACACCGGCGCCGCCGACGACGGCGACCGCGTCTCGCGATTTTTAAGGAGAGATTGAAGGCGACATGGCGGCGACGATGGCTGCACCCTCGAGTACCGCGAACCGCGTGCAAAGCTCCGCGGACGGGTAATGGGAGTATTGGCGCGGGCGACTTGGTGATGCCCCATGCGGAGAGGAAACTTCTTCCTGCTCTGGCCCAACCGCTGCCTCGCCAGGACGGGCATCGGTGCAGATGGTCAGATAGGTGCGGCTTCATGGATGGCTGGGCGCCGGGAGTATGGGAGCCGTACAATCTGTTCTGCAGCGAGGAGTGTAGGATCCGCGCTGAGTGCCATAGGTTCTTCCTTGGTGCAGTGTGGGTATGAGTAGGTAGTGGTCTTGCATGAATCAATATGTGTTATTGTGTAGTATATGTTTTTTTTTTGAAGATAACAGGAGGGGTTCTCCCCTACTTTGACTTTATTGTGTATATGTTGCTGTATATATGTGGTAATTCGTTCTTCGTGTTATATTCATGTCTGCGATTCCCGCCGCATGCGACCACGCAGCAATGGCGCCGAACTCTCTCCTTGGCACCTTTGTGCGAGGTGTGCTACTAGATTTAGGCCTCGTTTGGATCGATTCTAGATTTTAAAAATCTGGATTCTAGTTGGTTTTTCAAAATCAATTTGTTGTTTGGATCATGGGATTCTAGCATCTAATTTCACCTATTTTTTTCCTTTGCACTCCATTATGCCCTTTGCACTTTATGAGGCGCAAAATAGTAATGCCCCGTTTGGTAGATTCTAGATTTTAAAAATCTAGAATCTAAACCAAATGGACTTTATGATCCAAACGGGCCCTAAATTGTCACCCAGAATCAGCTAGAAGCTGCTCTTCTCTTGATTTTGGATTCTTGCAATCTTCTGAGACAGCAGCGCTACGATTTCCTTCGGCGCGTTCCACGGGGTGTGTCCCCGTCGCTTGACCTCCCCGCCGGAGTGCGGGCTCTTGCCCACATTATTTACTGTTCACATCTCTTCGCCAAATTGGCCGCCCCAGCCCCACTCATAAATCCTACATCTCCCTCTTCGCCACTGCACCGCATTTTGCTGCTCACCTCTCTTCGCCAACTGCTGTTCGTCACCTCTCTTCGCCGCACAAAACCGCCTAGATCGCGCTCGAGCTTCGGCAAAACCCCGCCACGCCGTGTCTCGCGCCATGGCAAACCTTCCGCGTGACATGCTTGCACAGATCGCGATTCGTGTCGCCAAGGTTTCAGCCGATCCCATAGAGGCACTCCGCAATCTGCGGGGCGCCTTTTCAGAGATGAAAGCGGCGTGCGGCGATCCCCTGGTGGGACGGAGCATCCCACTGGACCCGCTGCTATACCGGCGGGGGGCCGAAGCTTTTCCACTACTGCTCGCGCGGTATCGCGTGAGTCCGATCAATAGGCTCGTGGCCGTCGGCAACCCGGAGGCGTGCCGAGCCGGCTTGTATGCCGTCTTCATCAAAGACCGTGACACCGTCACGCCGCCTCTCGCGATCTTTGCAGCGCGCGGCTGGCGTCGAGCATAAGGCCGCCAAGTATGTCCTTGCTCTTGTGCTCTGAGGGGGTAACACGGGGCCGCCGGCGGCGATCGTGCCAGCGGTTGATCGCGGGAGATCGGCGGCGAGGACCCGGAGGCGGAGGACGTACGCGACCTTCGACAACTTCCATTCTGTTGAAATCCGCCAAAATGTGTGGGGTTGCTAGCGGCTGCGACTTGATTAATGTGGCATCGAGAATACCGTGATCCCGCCCACCGAACCTCGCCATGACGGGCATTGCTGCGCGAGGGCAAGACTGGTGCGGTAGCATTTGCGCATGGATGGAATTCGGCCGTCGTACAAGTTCTGCAGCGGCGAGTGTAGGATCCGCAAGCGATGTCGAGGTTATTCGTCGTTAATAGTAAAGAGTGGTCTTTTTAAATTTGATCGATCATATGTATGGATGATGTTGGAAAGATCCCGAGTATGCATTGTGTTATATTTTTTCCAAATTTGTGCTGTTTGGATTTTTGATTGCAATTGAAATGATTAATGAACGCAGCATTGGGAAAAAAAAAGGAAAAACACCCCAGATAGGTAACAAGTCTTTGGGAAAAAAAACCGCCACCCGTGCCCGTCTTTTTTAGCCCGCGTTCCTCACCGGCGTCTTCCCAATGGTTGTGCCCCTCCCCTTGGTGGTTGTCAAAAAGGAAAGGGATGACAGGGGCTCCACATGTCATGGACCGCGGAATGAGTTTGGGTAGTCTAGTTTAGGTAGTACTTCTTTGGAGTTGAAAGCAAAATTTAGGCGCGAAGTTTGGTACCTACCTAGATGCTCTAAGTTGAAGTACCTATCCTGTATTCACAAATAGTTTGAGTACCTGACCACGTTTTTAAGTTGGAGTACCTATCGATACCCACCGACAGTTTAGGTACCCATGGTGCATTTTACTCAAAAAAAAAAATACTTAACAGACCCGCTAGGGCCCTTTCGTTCTCGTCTTCCCAATGGGTGCAGGTGGTTGTAAAAAAAGCGGTGTGTAGGATCGCGCCAAAGGATTGATTGGCGGGTGGGCCCTATTCTAGGGTGTGGATATGATGCAAGGGTGTGGATATGATGAGGGGCGGTCACGGAATAGGAGGGGAGGGCCTAAATTTTATTTACAACGGTCATGTCGCCCTTTGCGCCCGAGTGCACCGACCGCCCCGGGGGTTTAACTCACCCGCATTATCGCTGCTGCCCCAAGCGGCGCGGACTGTTGACCCGTGTCGTGGACAACCTTCCGCGAGACATGCTTGCAGAGGCCTTCGGGCAAGAACTCGATTTTTATTTTTCTTTTTAATCGTGGCCAAAACCTATGACTAGTCCTTCTCCCTCATAGTAACTCCAAATGTTATAGTTTTTCTTTCTATTTTTTTTTTGAAATAATGCTGTATCAAGAAATTGTATTCTTCTTTGCTATTACTTTTGTCATGTTATTTTAAAACGTTTGAAATTTTAATTTCAAAATACGACTTCGACAAAATTTTTGGAGCATCTAATGATTTCAGCGAGATGAAGTCATGCACATAAAAGTTGTATAACTTCTTAATATGTACATCTCGTATAGGTTCTACAAATAAGAGTGTAGGATCGCGGCGGGTGCGAAGAGAGTTCATCGGTCCTGCATTCGGGCATTTTGACTGCGTGTTCAATTTGATCGATCTTATGCGGGTGTATAGCTACCTCGATCTCTAGATGGTTGATCTCGATCAAACAAACTTATTTTGATAGCTTTTGGTGCGTCGTGATGGTTGATGTCCGATCTTGGGTACCTACCTAGGTGCATGATGATGAAAACGAGATGTGTTATATAAGTTGTGATATCTTCACTAGTGGAGAATAGGACTTTTCGATCCTGGAGCTTTAGTCCTAACCATTGTTGACCCGGGACAAGAGGAGTTAGTCCCAATTGTAACATTATCCTATTTGGGACAAAATCTTTGTCCCTGTTTTTGGCATTTGCTTTGTATGAAAACTATAGTGTCATTTGATCCTTCATAAAAGGTGCTTCTTTTTTTTTTTTTCTTAATGGCTTAAAGGAAGAAAAGAGAGCGAGATTAATGAAAGGTACTCTACCACCATATGGAAAAAGAAACTTCGAGCTATGAAAGTTCTTTGCAAAAAAAAATAAATCTATATAAATTAAATTAAAAAAAATTATGAAGGAGAGAGGAGGTCTCACATGACACTACTTTTATGAAGAAGCACATAGTCATGTGATCCTTCATAAAAAGGAATGCTATGTCGGACCTCCTCTCTCCTTAATAATTTATCTAACAAGAGATTTCACACTTCCATATTTAGGTGGGTTCACTCCACCTTCAACTAGCAATGTGGTACTAAAGGAATTGCACTCCCTCCTTTGCACTTTATGGGCGGGCCTTTGAGATTTTCTTAACGGCTTCAAGGAGTGACTTAGTTTTTTAGTAAGCTTGTGTGCGGCATGTACACTTTGAAAAAAAAAAACTTAGATTTTTTAAAAGTGAATCTTAATGGGACATGAAAGTCGCTCAAAAATTGAATCTCTATAAATTTTATTATTGGTCCAAGGTCAAATTCCATATATTTTATAAAATTGATTTTTTAATTATTGCTCTATCCGTCCTTCGTCCTCGATTGGCCCGTCAATTGGTGCCTCGCCCGATCGAGACCGGCATCGATCTTGATGACACTTTCGCGACGATGGCGGGCGTGCGCCCTCTTGGCGGCGAGGTGTGTAGGACACGCCCGGTTGGGATTGGCATGCAAGGTGTGTGGATATGATCGGCCGCGTGTCATGGAAAAAAATAGTAGTAGTACTACTACTACTACTAGTACTACTTGGAGCCGGTCATGTCGTCACTTTCGACCTCTGCGCCCGGCAACCGCGGGCCCCACATGTAAGGTGGAGTACTCCGTACACCAGTAGGAGTACAACTAGTCTGCACCGGATGGGCACCCACATTATTTCCCCGACCCACGGCGCGCGCTCAGAGCCTCGAGGAAAGCCGTGCCGCTGCGCCTCGAGCCACCCATGGAGAACTTTTTCCACGGGGAGTTGCTTGAGGCGACATTTGCGCTCTCAAGCTTCGCCATGGCCGCGAGAGGATCTGTGGAGGGCCTCTTCAATCTAAAGACTCAAGAACCCTAGTAATTTTTCTTTTAGACCTGTGGTCAAAACTTGTGAATAGTCTTTCTCCCTCATACAGTAGTAGTAAGAGTCCAAATGTGATGGTTTTTTCTATTTTTTTAAAAAAATTGTTCACTCTATCAAGAGATTGTTTTGTTACTCCCTCCGTTCCGTTCCATAAAACATGCAATTCTCGCTTCCCGAGGAGTCAATGTTTTTAAATTGCCGGCAATTATATATTAAAATATATAAATATTTATACTAAGTAAATAGTATCATCGGAAAGATCTTTAAATCTAGTTTTTTAATAAATTTATTTGGAGATATAAATGTTGCACATGTTATCTGTAAACCTATCTAGTCAAAGTTGAGAAAATTTGACCGACACGCTTCGCATAATTGCAAGCTTTTTGGAGCGGAGGGAGTACATCTATTAAAGCACTCACAATGCAAACTCTACCATACTCCCTCCATCCCTAATTGACCGTCGTCGTTGGTTTTCATGCCACAAGTTTGACTCGATTTGTACAAAATACATGCAAAATTTATGTTTACAAAAAAAATATTAAAAAAACTAGACAAAAATATCTTTACGTGATACTAATTACTTAGCATAAATATTTATATATTTTAATATATAATTGCCAACAGTAGTTTCTCGGGAAGCGAGAAAGACAAACATTTAGGGATGGAGGGAGTAGAGTCTACAAGCGTATTTATTACATTCATATTTATTGTAATTTGCTGATGTGGCGCCGATGTTGCGGTATATATTTATGGAAGAGAGATGGAGAAGACTCCAAGTCTTATTTAGACTCAAGTCCACGATATTAGAGATAATAAATGACCTTATTAGACTCTACCATAGAGTGCGGGTTGGGAAGTGCCCTTACTCTTGTCATGTTCCCCGGGTTCAAATCTTTGGGTGTGACACTTTATCCCGGATTTATTCAACGATTTTCGGCGCTATGCATGTAAGTGGCGGCGGCGTCGCCGTCGGCAATGGCGCTGTGGTGACTTCATGAACTTCAAGATTTGTCGGCTCAATCCTTCGAAGGTGCTCATAGGGGTAGGGTTTGCGTGCGTGTTGAGCATGTGCGTTGTCTTGTGTAATCTCAAAAAAAAAAATTGAAATTTGGATTTCAAAAATACAACTTCAAACTACATTTTTTTTCGGGCATCTAATGATTTCAGCGAGAAGAAGTAATGAACACAAAAGTTGTATAGCTTCTTAAGATGTACATATTTTTTATATTGGTCATTTATTCATCCGACGACGTCATGGTAACATTATTCACTAGATTTACACGTCTCATAAAGTTTATGGATCTATGAGAGAGATTTCTAAGATTTGTGAACAATGTCATTAGCACTATGTCGGATGGGGAAACAACCAAAATAAGAATTGTCGATCTTGCTAAGTTATGAAGCTCTCTAGCTTAAAACTTTTGATTTGACATTATCTTGTAATGGAAAACTACGTCTCAATTTCAAAAAAGATTGAAAATTGAAATTTAAATGTTTTAAGTGACTTCGGATAGACAAGCCCCAAACATACCGATTGTAGTTCTCAACTATCCATGAAACTTTATAGTTTACAACTTTTTGATTTGAGATCATCTTGTCATGGAAAAACATGTAGTAATAGTTTGAAAATGTTTATCTTAGTACGGACCCGCATTGGGTTAGTTTTCTTGACTAAAAAAAAAAGGCGTCAGCGCCCACTTCCTTGGACTCGTTCCGCGTGTCATGTCCATCGCTTGGACACCTCCGCCGGATTGCGGGCTTTGGGCGACACCGTCCACACACTTTGCGGGGCTGGACACCCTGCGGTGCTCACCAACACATGTTAAGCCCTCCCGCCGCCGGTGGCGGCGACCACTCTTGACCGCACAAAAAAAAAGCCCCCCCCCGCCTCGCGCCATGGAAAACCTTCCGCGTGACATGCTTGCGAGATCGCGATTCAAGTCGCCAAGGTCTCGGCCGGATCCCATGTTGGACCTCGCCAATCTGCGGGCCACCTGTTCGCGGATGAAAGCGGTGTGCGGCGACCCCACGGTGGGGCGGAGCATCCCAGCTTGGACGGGTGCTGTACCTACTGCGGGGCTACTACTCGCGCGGAAGGTCGGAGTTGCTTGAGGGCGAGTGCGCTCAGCGTCGGCATGGTCGCGAGAGGATCCAAAGTGGAGGGCTGGGGGTCGGTACTACTCGCGCGGTATTGCGCGAGTCTCATTGCCAAGCTTCGCCGTGGCCGGCAACCCGGAGCGTGCTTGCGAGAGCAGCATGTTTGCCGTGTTCTGGAAGGCCGTGGCACCCGTCTTGCCGCCGCTTCGACTTGCTGGAACAAGCCGCCAACTCAGGGCATGCACTCGCTTCGGTATGTGCACGCCCTTCTTCTCTGAGGCGAAACGCCGCCGCCGCCGATGCGACCATGCCCGGGGCGGTGTTGCGGGAGCTGGGCGCGACAAGGCGGCGGCGATGGCTGCACCTGGAAGAGCGCGGCTGTGCGAGCTCCGCACACGAGCGTCGCGGTGTTGTACAACCACTGCGGTCGCGGGCGCACTATGCAGCTGAGCGGCATCTTCCTCCTCTAGCCCAACCGGTGCCTCGCCCGGGGCGGGCATCGGTCGTCGAGAGCGCGGATGGTGCGGCCGTTATCTTTGGAACGATGGAAACGGGGGGAGGTTGTGGTGCATTTTTCTTCGGCGGGAGTGTAGGATCCGCGCCCGAGTGTAGTAAGTTCTTCCGTGTTGCACTCGTCGGGGATCGGCGGCGGGGAGCATAAACCGATAGCATAGATAGGAGCGATAGGTTACGGGATCAGCGTGCTTGTCCTTCCGTCGCTAGAGACCGCATATCCGGTAACATCCGCGCCGCCCGGTGTGCCACCATGTCGGAGACCTTCGGGGCTCAAGAACCTAATTTTTCTTTTTTAATTTGTGGTCAAAACTTGTGACTAGTCTTTCTCCCTCATGGTAACTCCAAATGTGATGGTTTTTCTTTCTAGTATTTTTTAAAATCGTTCTCTATCAAGAGATTGTTTTGTTACATCTATTACTCTTATATATCATGTTTCATCGACAACATTTGAAATTTGTATTTCAAAAATACAACTTCGAAACAACATTTTTCGAGCATCTAATGATTTTTTTTTGAAAAAAAGCGTCGCCCATTTCCTTGGGCTCGTTCAGCGTGTCATGTCCGTCATTTGGACACCTCCGCCCGGGCTGCCGGCGGGCGGGCATATAAAATCCCACTTCCACTGCACCGCGGGCTGGACACCCGCATTTGGTGCTCATCACCAACACCAAGCGGCGCCCGGTACTATTCGCCTCCCAGCGCCGGTGCTAGCGACCACTCTTCACCGCACAAAACTTGGCTAGTAGAGCGCCTAGAGCTTCCACCAAAAAGCCCCCGCCGCCTCGCGCCATGGAAAACCTTCCGCGTGACATGCTTGCAGAGATCGCGATTCGAGTCGCCAAGGTCTCGAGAAGATCCCATGTTGGACCTCACCAATCTGCGGGCCACCTATTCGCGGATGAAAGCGGCGTCTTGGCGACCCCCAGTGGGGCGGAGCATCCCAATGGACCGGGTCTTTGTACCTGCAATGGCGCGAGTACCGCGAAATATTATCACCCGGCTCGCCGCCGTCGGAAACCCGGGCGTGCTTGAGAGGCGGCTTGTTTGGCGTCTTCATCGAGAGGCCATGACACCGTCGGGCCGCGCTTGGATCTTTGCACAGCGCCGCGGCGTCGAGCATGAAGCCGCCAAGTATGTCCTTGCTCTTTTGCTCTATAGGGCTAACACCGGCGCTGCCACCGGCGACTATGCCCGGCGGTTGATGCGGGAGATCGAGAGCGAGGACCGGAGGCGGCTGGGACGTCTGCGACCTTCGAAAACTTCCATTACGTTGAAATTCGCCGACATGTATGGGGCGCTTGCGTAGCCTTGGTGTGTGGTATCCACAATACCGTGATGCCGCCCCACCGGAGCCTCGCCATGGCGGGCATCGCTGCGAGGGGAAGATGGTGCGGTAAAACTTTCAGATTGACGGGATCCCATCCGTCGCACATGTTACTGCGGCGAGGGAGTGTAGGATCCGCAAGCGGTGTGAGTTTATTCGTCGTTAGTAAAGTCGCGGTATTTGATGGATCATATGCCGCGATAATATGCTTGATGTATTTAGGATTTTTTTTTATGTATAGGACTGTTGATGATCTCGATCGAACAAGCTTATTAATTTGATGAGATCGATCATCTTTGTGCGATATATGCATGGTTGATGAGATTAGTGTTACCGCGGTGTTCCCACCCCGTGTTCACTTTTTCAGCGTGTGCGGCATCTCTCTGCTGGTGTGGTGCACACATCTCAATGCAAAATGGATGGTGCGATAGTATGCCCACATGGATGCTGATTTTTTAGGTGTCGCGTGCGTACTAGTACTACAACTTGTATTGAGCCATCACTTCCCTGCCTCCACGCGCGGTGTCACCCACTACCACCACGAAGGTTGCGGGCGGCGGCATAAAATTGAAATAATTAAAATTGGTGCCCCAGGGGGCCATATCTTGTCTGTGTCTAACCCCGTCGCATGCCTAGCGCTACAACTCCCACTCCTTTCCCTCCGCTCGGCTTTCCACTCCTCGCTTTCCCCACAACGCGCACGCCGCCGCCACTCCTCGCCCTCTCCCCCCCCCCCCGCCGTTGAAGATGACGACGCCCGCGAGCGGGGACCCAAACCCATTGTGGAGGGACACTAGCGAGAAGGAAACCCTAGCGGCGGTGAGGGGAGGAGAAGAAGCGGCGGGCGGCAAATACGGCGAGGAAGGAGAAGAAGGCTGCCGGTGGGAGTGGAGGCGGCGAAGGAGATCTTGGACAAAGCGTTGGGCCCCCAGCGTCGTTGTCGGCGGGCACGATGCTCATCGGGAATCCGTGGCCATGGCCGGCGTCCGGGAAAGGTCGCGAAGGCGGGCCGAAGGAGAAGGAAGCAAGCTCGTCGTTTTTCGGTCGTGTCTTCGGGCATGGGGTCTCAGCATATGATCCGTCGGTGTCAGCAACAACATAGTTTTCTACTGGTGTCATTAACCTTGTATACTGATGATTGAATAGCATTTTATACTTCAAGTGTAGGAATTCGTTGGGGTCCTTATAAGGATGATGGTGACGATCACGGTGGATAAGGATGATGGTGACGATCTTTGAAGATGATGCTCTTCTTCGTAGGCTCTCGTTTTGATGCTTGGTGCCAAAGAGTTGGTGATATTTTGGTTCTCTTTATCTATCTTAATTAGTGGTCATATGTAATCTTTAATAATCTTAGCATCGTCTTTGGTTATACTACTATGGTGGCCATGGGCGCATTTGTATGATGGATGATTGTAGGAAATCTTTAGACCTTATTTAATCTCTAGAGTTAACTTGGTTGATTATTTGTAGGCAAGTTGTGTGCATGTGTTTGATTCTTTGAAATTATGAGTGACCAAAGTGGCATGCAATTGAAATCTGTCCAACTTGTGCACGCAAACCGTGTGTGAAATGGAAATTGACCTAAATTGCCCCTACCAGGCTGCCACCGTAACCGAGAGGTTACGGAGACTTCATTATTTTTTTTTTTTCTCTTGATGAAAATCATTTTTTTATTTCTTTGGGTCCCAAGCACCGGCGAACTTTTCACTGCTGGAATTTGTGGGACGGATGGAGGGAGTAGTATCTTGTCAATTTGAAACTTGAAAGCATAGCGCGCCGCGGCACTGCACACACGGCGATGGCGGGCGTGTGCCCTATCTTCGGCGAGGTGGAGGGAGTGCGGCAATTAGCGCGGCCTGCACCGCGGCGGTGGCGGGCGTGTGCCCTATCTTCAGCGAGGTGTGTAGGATACGCAAAGGATTCGCATGCAAGGGTGTGCATATGGTCGACACGTGTACATGGATTGTAGAATCTTGTAAAAAAAATCCAAAATGCATTACACGTGGAGTAGCTTCCAAACAGGCGGTGATTCTAGAATTTTGGAGATGAGATTTCAAGAATCGAGAAAAAACATGTACTACCACCAATTTCGGAGCACATGTTATAGACGCCCTTTGTGTAAAAGCGGGCAAGGCCAATGGGGGCTACAAGTGGTAGTGGTTCTAATACAAATAAAGTGATCCACATAGTAAATGAGGAAATATTGAGACTACTATTTACTATTACACAATGCAAAAATTATTGCTTGTGGCTTGCACATAACCCTTTTGCTTTCATCATGTCACACCTTTATTTCCTCTCCCTCTACTTTTTCAGCATGGACCATCTTCTCTCTCCTTAAGCACATGTAGCTTCTGCGCAAACTATGCCACTATGACAAGAATAGAGCACCTACTTTTTTTATCCGATCCTATATGGCACTTGAGGCTATACAAGCAAAAAGCATGCATTGGGGAAGCCCTTAGAGCCTTATTTTACAGCGGTGAAACTTTTTTGTGAGCAGGCGTCCGGTAGAAAAAAAGGTCTTTGGTCAAAAAGTGCACTTATTTTACGGGTACTCGTGCGGCCGGCCGGCCTTTGGTCAGCGGAAGTTAAACGCTTACGCTTACGTAATGCGAGAGACGCAGTAAAAGATTAAATAAGCATGTTTTATACTAAATCCGTTCCAAATTGTAGTTCGTTTGACTTTTTCAACCCCAACTTTGACCGCTCGTCTTATTCAAAATTTTGTGCAAAGTATCACTTCTTTTGTTATGGCTTTCTTTATTAACAAATAGTATTTAAGAATGACTTAAATTTGACTGTTTTTGTGCAATTTTTTTGAATAAGGCAGTGGTCAAACTTGGGGTCAAAAAAGTCAAACGAACTATAATTTGAAACAGGAGGGGGACTACATTTAAGTTCTTCATTATTTATTAAAACTCAGTTTCTAACCTGCACAAAGTAATTGTCCTCAATAGCTACTAATTGTGATCAGATTTCTTAGTGATAGTACAATTAAATCCTTTAACAATACCCCCTTCCTACCCGTGGCAACGCTTGGGGAATCCCTTTTTACTCGACGCCAAAAGGAGAAATCCGTGGGCCGAGGAGCAAAAGGAGAAATCCGCCCAAGGAGGGGCTCAAAAACTTTCAAGGTCCGCCTCACGGTATCCAAGTTGAAGCCGTGCGGCGTGCGTACCCGTCCGTCGGCCCCATTCAAATCCCGCTCACCGGCCCGTCCTTCCAAACGAAATAAAAAACCCTACTCGATATCCCGGCGCGCCCGCACGCGCGGCGGCGCGCCGGCTCATCCCTACTCGGCACGCCAACCGCCTTGGTCGGCGGCGCGGCTCCCGGCCGGCTTCGGTTGCCGCGGCGCGGCGTGCGGCTGCGAGGGCCACCAACGGTGGCCAGCACTCAGCGGCGGCGCTCCCATCCTCTCCACGCCGTGGCGCGGCGGCCGCCAATTGCCGGGGCGGTGCGCCTTCCCGGCTCGGCCAACATCGGCCAGCGGCGGGCGGCGCGGCTCGAAGCCCTCCCACGCGGAGGCGCGGCAAGGCCACCAACCGCCTCTACGATGCCATGATGACTCCCTCTTCAGTTCTTCAATGTAAGCGATGCGATGCGCTCATTCCGACCTGCACTTACATATATATCTTGCTAGCTATTTTTTCAATGACCACATATGACTTGCACGACCTTTTTATATTGACTATATAAAATTTAGTGCATGCATTCCTATTAATAAGTACCTAGATTATTCCTTCATTCGTCTAAAGAAAAGGTTTTGGTTGACCAAAAAAAAATTTTTAATTTCTGTAAGCATGTTTGGATGTTTAGTACTAAATAGCATGCCAAGTTTGATCACTTAGTTTTCCATTTTTACGCCATGTGATTTATTTTCTTTGAAAATGGATATACTTGATTCCTTTTCGATGTGAACATTACTTTTCAAGTGTTGTGTTTGTCATCTGCTTATTATGCTAGCAAATAGATGCCATTTTATTGATTTTCCATTTTTTTGCCATGTGCTTTTGTTTGAAAATGGATATACTTGATTCCTTTTCGATGTGAACATTACTTTTCAAGTGTTGTGTGTTTGTTATTATGCTTATGCTTGCTGTTTATATTTATTGATCTTTTGTTTGAAAATGGTTTAGTTCCTTTTCGACGTAACCAAGTGTTGTTCTTTTATTTGACTTGCTGAGCCAACAAATGGAGGCAATTGATCAAATGGAGGTATGGCGGGTCCATACAACAACCAGGCTCTTTGTACTCATAATCGCATGTGCGTCCACCCCAAATTTCTCCACTCAAATGCAACTTCACACAAATGGCCGTTTGGAGGTATGATTTGTGTGGTTTTGGACTTCTGATCTAATTTCTTGTTGCATTGTGTCTTACTTTGTTGCCTTGTTACGGTTTGTGGCGAGTTGTTGGACAATGCGATGGATCTTGGTAATTAAACAGATTCATCATTGAGCCATACACTTTGATTATTTATACTTAAAGGTCGACGGACTAGTTTCATTCAAATAGATAAAAACCGGTGGCGCTACAACAATATTGGTGGACAAAGTCATCGACAAACGGAACGGATCACCCGGCTTTACTAATTCAAGGTTCGGATATTAATGTGATAGTACTTTTACAAGTGATATTGGATTGGATATATAATAAACTAAAATACAAACTTCTAGACTTCAGCGATTTTTTATGGTGTTTGTAGGAATTAGAGAGTTTGTTCATGCTTGCACCGTTTGAAGCTTCTTTTAATGAATTATAGGAAAATATGGATAGATGTATGAATACGGAGTGCATTATTTACGGTTGACATACGGATGATGGTGGAGGCATGGATCCCGATTCTTTCGGGCGGTGCATGTGCTTTGGATTTTCGGAGAAACAATCGGGATCTTTCATTGGAGAATGTATTGCCAACTTTTGTTTCATAATCTGCAAGTCATCTCCACGAAACCCAATTGTCTAACATTTTGGCATTCATCACCTTAATTAGATGGAAATGGATTTAAGACTAGCACAATGCGGCTTGGGGCGGATGCTATTGTTTTCACTCGTTGCACTAAGGCGTCTTGCATGAACCTCACATAAATTTCTTTCCTTTTGTGAACCACTTTTTTTTTTTATCAATTGTGAAATAATGCCAAGTTATTACTTGTTTTCAGATTGCCTACACAACAATCCATTGGTCTCCTCTCCTACACTTTCTTGGTGGAAACTGGACAGACAGATGTTGTGATTCCTATGGTATGCTGTGTGATTTTATTTATTTTTATTTGTTTGGCATGAGGCACTACATGCGCACCACTTGCCTTATATGTTCTCTTCTTATTAGGTGGATTATGAATGCAATCTAATAAAAGGAAAAACTCAACGATTGGAGCCTCATGGTTCGGGAAAAGTTCTCCTCAAATTTGACAACGTATTTGTTGAAATGGTCCCCTTTTGCAAAGAGAAGAAGAAGCTGATGATGAGAATTATCTTTGAACACGCCATCCATTTGAAGTCTACAGATACAATACTTTATTTACTCTAAAAAATGTTATGTTGTTAAATTGACAAACTTAGAGTTAAGTTATAAACAGGATAAAAGTTCTTTTCTATATAAATACTTGACACCCATGTATAGAAAAAACATTTAAAATAGTTCAATTCAATAATTTGATGTAGCTACTACAACCTCGTTTAATATTTGTTAGTAATATATAGGTTAAATACTGATGGTTGTTCCAATCTGTGGTTGGTGAACAGTTCTGTGACATTGGTCCACATGGCACCAAGATTATAGTCTTCAATCTATGGTTCAACGACGATGGTAATTTGGAGCTCGACTTTGACACGAATCCACATGTAACAATCAAATACACTTTCGACTGATTTAACATAAATGTTGGTTTTTATGTTGTATCTTGTCGAGTGTGCGTTAAATTGATTTTTGGTGTTCTATTTGGTTTTGCTCATCAAATTTTCTTCTTGTTTGTTTGTATTTCAGGATATCATGATTAGTGGAGCCAAAATCGAGAAGAAATTAGAAACCTTGAAAAAAGGGCTAATGAGAACCATTTGGCAAATCGACTACGCTATTCTCTTAGGGTTAGTACCATATAGTTTAAGACTCCTGCACAATACCAGTGAGTTTGTTGCTGATATAAAGCATTCTACAGGTCTATATTTCTGTGTTGTATCTGCAGCTACCACATCACACTAGGATCATACTTCGAGGGCAAGAAGTTAAGCAACATCACATTGTCAATGACCTAAAGTGTATTGAATGCATCGCTTATAACCCCCAAATTCACGGAAAAAACGAGGTTGTTACAACAACTATTGGATTCTTAAAGGGTGCCCCAATTATCAGGGTGCACGGATTTAATATTTATCATAAAAATCGCCTTATTTTGGTGAGCTTCCTGACCCCTTTCTTTTATATTGATTCACTTTGTTTAAGGATGCATACACATATAAGAATAAGATTTACATAATTACCATTTTCTAATATCTACTGCAGCCATTTCATAGCGTTACGAGTAGTCTGCGAGCAGCAAAGGCAAAGGCGTCGTGGGGGTATTGGAGGTAGACTTCATTGAGCCCACTCATGACAAACGGGACTTCAAGAAGTCCGCAGCCGGTTTTAGAGGCCGATGACCCGCTTTGAAGGACATGACTAACGAGTCTTGGTAAGTTCTAGGTTCTATATACGTGTTCCTCCCGATTTGAATCCCTAAATCTTTCTATTAGCGGTTTAGCACCAATTCTTATACTTGGCCTCAAATATCACCATTGTAAATGACTTCGATTTATTCCCGGGGAATATTTACGGTGAGAAGATTGGATTCGCGAAACGTGTGAGGGCAACTCCCACTCCTCTTTCTCCTCCGATCTTTGTGAGTGGCGGTTCATTGCACACGCACTTGCTCATGCTTTGCGCAACCCTCTAGCCCCAACTACGTGAGTTTCCACTCGCCTTTGCACCTTTTCGAAAAAAGAAGAGGCATTTGCACCCGGTAGCTCAATGGGCTACTCCGCGTCGTCCTCGACAAACATGATCTGAGACCATGCAAGTCATCAACCGGACAAAAAGCGCCTTCCATGGCGCCTGGCACCGATTTGGTAGAGACAAGAAAAAAAGGAGGACCGACGATGCTATCATGAAGGCGGTTGCATCTAAAAGGGCGGCGGTGGAGTCTTTGGCTGGCGGCAGCTCATCCGCTCTTGTCGGGTTAGTATATTGTACGAGGCAACCTTGCTTGTTCGTCCATGTTTGTACCTTGTTGTCTTTGGTGCACTTTGTCGTCTTGATTGTTGTGCAATCTATATATTGTATTGATTGATTTCTCTAGACAAAACAAAACAGGTTTCCAAATCTATGGGAGAGGCCGAGCTCAAGGAATATTCCATGCTGATGTTAGAAAACAAGAATCTCTGTGAAGAGTGAGCCTAACAATCTTGCTTTGGTGTCATTTTTCCTATACGGTTTTGGAGTCACTTCTGAATACCAATGTTTTATTTTGCATTTTTTTTTCTCTGTATGTAGGTGCGAGAATTTGAGATGACGGAGAAGCAACTATGACTCAAGGTAAATTCTCGCCCACCACAATGCGGTCGTTATGATCATCGAGAATTTACAATTAGGGCGCATATATAACGATGAATCATGACTCGACTTTGAGTTTGATGAACGACCTCTCTCCTTGTGCGGAATAGGAACAGAATCTATGGCTCGAGATTGAGGAGGCGCGGAAGCTATACGAATCTCTTGGCGAACACGTGTCGAAATATATTCCCCTGCAACAAAGGCTACCAAGGATCGAGGAAGCAGTGATGCTTTCGACGGACAGCCGGTGTAGGCATTAGCGTGAAAGGCGTGTGAGCTCTTTATATTTAATTTTTCATGCATGTGTCGATATGGTTCCGCGCGCGAGCGCGTGGGGCGGGTGTCTTTGCGGTGGTGGTGGAAAAAGGCATGGTTCGGTCAATCTGTTGGGACTGCTCGTGCGGGCGTCTGTGTTTAGTTGGTGAAATATTTTGGGTTGGGCTCTTTGTAGCACTTTTCTTCTTTATTTGGTAATTATTGTCCAACCATGGACTAACTAGGCTTAAAAGATTCATCTCGCACTTTTCAGCCAAACTGTGCAATCGTTTTTTTTATTTACCTACATTTAATGCTCTAAAAATATGTTAAGAGATTCGATATGACGGGGAACTGCTGTAGTAGCAACTAAACATGGCCACACACGCAAGGCCTTCCATAACCTGCGAGATTGAGCGGACTACACTTGTATGAGCACCTTGGAGGATGGAGAAGTTGATATCGGATGGAGAAGATGACAAGCACGCAAAACACAGGCTACATGCTGAATTTGCGGATGCTTGTAGATTGGATTACAATGAAGGGGCGATCCCTACAATGAAATGAAGCAAGGCAAGAGAGTCTCGTCTTTGTGAGTTTGTGGATGATGAACAGCATGGAGGATGAATTTGGAGCCAATCAAAGTAGCCCAAACCAGCCAAAAGCCCGATTAGCTTGTGCACCGTTGATCTAGGTTGGAATCAGCGGTCGAGATTGCTTGTTGGGAAGCATATCTGATAAGCAAAACCCTACTTTCCAAATGGGCCTTGTTTTTTTTGGCGTCTTGTACCTAGGAGAATATATACTTATGGCACGCCGCATGCCACCTTTCCTTTCAGGCTTCCACCGCCGCCGCTACTACTTGGACAATCGGCTTTTGCTCCTTTGTTCGTCTTCGTTCATTTGGGTCGCCGCCGCCCGGGTTCTTGATGCCATCTTTTCGACGCCGGCTTTTGTGGCGCAAGGTTAGTACGTCGTTGGTCATTTGAAATTTCTTTGTGTTCTAGTATTCCGAAGTCACGTATGCAGTAGCCGCTTTGTGTACGTGCTGTGGAGGGTTTTTTCGTTAGGGTTAGTTTGATTTGGTAGTTTTCTGTGGTACACGACTTCGGTTGCTTCGATGGTGTGTGCTTCGACTGCATGACATTTATGTTTTGTAAAGGCAATAGCATTTATGTCTACCTAATCTCTTGTAGATTCCCCAACAAATCCATTCAAATTTAGCGAGGAACGAAGCAGATGAATCTGAGGTGTAATTGCTAAATTTGTTTTGTTTTGTTTTTGTTTCTGTTCTCTTTGTTTGTTCCCCTGTTCCAACTTCATTGTACCTGTCAGGCATTCAAAATTTTCGAGTAGCTGTGCCATTCAATAGTGTTTGTTCAAAATTTTTGCGGAAATGTAAATTGGAGTGGATTTAACATTGTAAATTTAATGAAGTTTCATGTATTTTCCTCCCCTATTGGACAGATTGGCAGTTATATATGTTTCAATTTCATTTTGATGTTTGTTTTAGTTATCTAGTTTCTTTGTTCTTATAAGTCTTGACATTTCCGATTATGCATATTTATGTCTCAAATATCTAGAATTGAAATGAATTGGGCTAATACGTATTGTGTCACTTTTTTTTTTATTTTTTTAGTGATGATGAACCGTATGACGAGACACACTATGCTATGTTTCCTCATCTGATTCTTGGTGAAGGCCCTAAGGAATGGGATGAAAAGTTATGTGATGAGAGTCAGTACGACAAGCCCAAAGATTCTCCTTCAGAGTATTTCCACACAATCAATCAGTTCTGGATGTATCGAGGAGGTTTGGACAACAGAAAAATGTACAACAAGCATAGGTGGGTGTCTTGGTCTCACGTGAAGAACTGCCCCGAGACGGTTAGTGTTCTCAATGCCTTCCGCGCGTCTGGATTGATCTCTATGATGGGCATGAAGCAAGACTGGAATGAAAGGGTCATTCGACAATTCTATTCCACACTCGAGGTTTTGGAGGAGGGGCGAGAAAAGTTGATCTGGATGACAAATACAGCAAAAAACTAGAGGCTACCTTTGCTTTGAATTTGCGAGAGGCTTGTCGATTGGATTACAGTGCAATGAAGCAAGGCATGAGAGTCTGTCCCTCTAGTCTTGGTATGTTTACAGATGATGAGGAACAGATTCTTCATTACCCCCCAGATGAGAATGGTCGCAAAGGGGGTTTGAGGAGGATACCTAAGTTTATCTGGAAGCTTCTTAAGCGCACAATTATGCCCGATGTCGGCGACAATGATCTTGAACAAGCGTGGCTGTCCCGGAGTTGATTAATGCAATCATGGTCGGTCGAGAAAGTTAACTTTTAGGCTGGATGATTGAAGAGATCATTTCAGCGACGGCTTGAGGAGTGCGCTCTTGAATTCCAGCCCTACATAATGGCGTTGGTCTTCTTTGAAGGTGCCTAAGTTCAAAAGTCCCCTTGAGATAGTGCACGGATGTATAGTCTATGCACCCGTGCGCCACTTTTGTTGGAGAGGGAGCCGTCGCTGATAATGATGCCCGATAATGACGTGGAGGAGCAAGGATTTCTTTTAGTTCTAACTTTTGCTAGCCCCAGTGGGCTTTGATGATGTAATATATATATGTAGGCATGCAAGGAACTTATGGCTGTGATGAGCTCACGTGGCAGGAACTCATGTGGTGGTGTATGGACAACTAATTATATTATTATTATTATTATTATTATTATAGAACAACACTAGCAGAGGAAGCGTCTGTATTTTTTTTTGTTACCTACAAACCCGTAATATCTAAGCGGCGTGTGTCAATCTTCTTAATCTTTCTGTCTTTTGTTTGTTTTACTGGTTCCCTTCATTTACCTACTCATTTTAAACAATTCTGACATGCACAAACACCTGTTAAAACAAATAACTACCGACTCATTTTAACATTTCTCACATTTACCACGCAAGATGACAGTTAAAGACTACCGATTGAACACAGATAAAGTATGTTTACAACCCACATACATAAAAGCGATTACTATAGCCAAAGAAAGATTACATGTTCAAGAATTGTTTCACAGAGGCCAGAGCTTTAATTTGGTCCTGATGGCATCATCAACCTCGCCCAAGTACTCCTTATCGTCTCAAGCCGAGTTTGAAACCTCTTTTAGCTCGGCCTTGATAGCATTACCCTGAAGATATTTGGTCACTTGATTTGCAAGTTGCCTCTCCTCTCCGTTCGGCTTTCTTGGCTAGTTGCCTCTCGATTACGCTTTCTTGGGTTCAAGATCTTCGGTCACTTGCTCCAAGTTGCCTCTCGGTTCTGCTTTCTTGGGTTTAAGATCTTTGGTCACTGCTCCAAGTTGCCTCTCGGTTGAGCTTTCTTGGCTTTAAGATCTTTGGTCAGCGATGCAAGTTGCCTTGGTAGCTTTTTGGCCTCATATGTAGTCTTTGGCAACAGTTATGTGGAGGAAGCATATCCCCCTGAGCACCTCTAGCAATTGTCTGAAGCTCTTGTCAGTCCAATGATTCTCTTCCTTCAGCTGGAGAAGCGTTAGTGTACCGGACAGTAGGGACAACTTCTCCAGATTCTCAACAGTAGGGACAGGGCTCGCAGCAAGCTCTGCTACTTCATCATCATCAATTATTTCCTCATCCCCAATTGTTGCTGCCTCGCCACCGGCATCAGTTTCAGGATCCTGCGCTTGGTCTTGGTCGTTGTCGTTGACACCTTCTCCATGCTTGTTCCAACTTGTGTACCCGGGCATGAAACCACCTCGAAGGATTAGGTGGGCTTGGACTGAAAACGAACTTCGAGTATTGCACACAGTTACGGCACTCGACACATGGGCACCACATACCCGGCTGCTGGGTCTCGCGCACATGGGCCTCCGCAGCAGCTAGGAAAGATTGCAACCCATGTAAGTACTTATTACTGTCGCGTCTCACCTGGTACATCCAGTGGCTTCGATCCCCCATCGTCTACAAAAATAAGGAGGGTGGAAATTGAAGAAATCCTCAGCCAATTTAAGTCAAGATATTGCTGCCAACAACTAGATGCACTATTCTATCTCAGCCATATGCATTAATCGATGCAGAAGCTGGGATCTTAATATATTCCCTTTTCTTAAAAAGAAGAAATTAGAAGCGTCTGTAGCTAGGTTTGCTCACCTACAGTTCAGAGATCGGCCTGACCACCGTACCGGCGACCCCCTGCAGAGCTGGCGGAGCACGGCCTGGCCACCGGCGAAATCCCCTGCAGGGCTGGCGGAGCACGCCTCGACACGAAGATAGCGGCCGGAGCACGCGTCCGCCCTTCTTGCGTCGCTCGCCTGAAAAGCACAAGCACCAATATAATATAATGCCGGAGAGGAACGCGGTGACAAAGGAGGAGAGCTCGATATAGCGGAGCACAAACCAACGCAGCTGCCGTCCTGTGCGTCGCGCTCCTCCGCTGCCCCCCCCCCCCCTGCGGTGTGCCGCCACCACCGAGAGAGAGAGACGGTGTTGAAGTGTGTGGCAACATTATATATATATATAATATGTTGTTATAACCTACGCAATGGAAAATGGCCCGGCTCGTTGTACCACAAGAGAAACGGGCCTAACATGCGAGTCCAAATTCAGGCCCAAAGGAAGGCGGCCTGGCCGGAGCGAAGCGGAGGCCCGTTCAAAACGGATGCGAGGCCCGGCCAAATTCATGCAGTACGGGCGTGTGTCAACATCCATCGTCTCTAGCGGGGCGGGCGACTGTAAGACTTCGAGACAAATACGGCGCGTGCACCTGCGGCGTCTGCTCAGCATCGACATGTGTGCGCAACGCTTTCGGACACCACGACACTGTGGACTACGGCGACAGCGCATGCGGCGTAACATCGCGGCGATTCTGCAACGCACGCGCACCCACGGCGTCCCGTTTACTAATACGTTTCCGCAATACCAACAAATAAGCAACCGCATGACGGTGGCGACAACACACGCCTCTGTAAATGACCGCGCGTCGGTAGCGGTTGCGACATGTACGGACACCTGCTAACACATCTCGTGCGAAAACTATACGCGCGTCGCTAGTGGCTGCGACATGTACGCGAATTTTGCTAACACAACTCGTCTGAAAATAAACACGCGTCGGTAGTGGTTGCGACATGTACAGACACCTCCTAACACAACTCGTCTGAAAATAAATGCGCGACTTTAATTTACGTGGCCGTTATAGACCCTTGTATGTTCCAAGCGTCGGTATCTGCGCACGCTGCGTGCGTACCCGGTGTCAAGCAACATGGACGGTTATCGACCACGCGAAGTCTGTGAATCCACGCGCGTCTGTAATACTCGTAACGGTATAGACAAGCGGCGCCGAAAAGGTGTCTGTAAACAAAAACGCGTCTGAATTAGGGGTTGCATCCACAGTCGATCGGTCTCGAAAATGCGCCTATGATGAAACGCATGTCTGAGATACGTTGAATTCTCGCGGACGCACCGGTTTCAAAAAGCGTCTGCCGTAGCCGCACGCGTATGTGCCCGACCAAAGGAAAACGCGTGCGGATTAAGAAAACAGACGCATTACATGAACACGTGTCTGTAATGACCTCCTATTACTGACGCGTATTGGTCTTGTGGGACCATCCGTCGCCTATTACTGACGCTCGCCCAGCCCGCACGTCAGTAATGTCACAACATAGACGCTCGTTATTAGCGACGTCTCTGGGCTCACTGGCGGTTATTAGCCTTTTTTACATAGTGTGAAGATAAGATGACCTTAGGATTACAACTAGAGTAGAGCCTGACTACCCAAGTCTACCTACTCCACCCTCCTTAAGGTAGCTAGCTAGAAAGACTTAGCGCCCATTCCCTGTGGAAATTACGAAAACCTAAATACTTCTAGGTGCAATGCTACAACGGTACTTTCCGTGCGCTTACTAACTTATTTGCTTACGCTAATAAATACCAATAGCAGCCAAACTATCCTACATGTGTGCACCACCGACGTCCCCCAACCGTTTGATGAAAACCCTACCCAACTAGACAAACATCTCGCGACTACAACAATGGCGCAAGTGAGTGCCACGTCACCGGGCAAGTCCATCCCAATCGACATATGGAGCCACTACCACCATCATTATTGCTACAACAATGTCGTCGTTAACGTCATCAACCACAACATCCTTGACATCGATGATGCCCCCACGGGCGATGCTGTTGACGACAACATCGACATCAGCTTGCCAAGTCAGCACTCCCCGAAGCCTGATGGCGAGATCAATCTGCTACACCTGTTGGGCATCCCTCAGAAAACATCAACAAGCAAATTACGGATCTGCTTGTGGCTATGACATCGGCGGGTGCATCATGGGCACCCCCGCACCCAGCATTCAACTTCATGGGGACACCGGCGCCCGGCCACCGCATAGACGCCACCCTCGGCACCACATTCGTGGATCGTCAATCCGCCCATACTCGTGCCGCCTACGCCATCCCTACCACACCCGCGATGCGTGGTTCGGCTTTGACCGCACCATCATACGATGGAGCAACCAACCTAGCGCCATGGATCTCTAAGATGGAGATCCTATTCAACCTCTGGCCAGACCCATCGGCCCCCCGCGAATCGTAAGGTATCTTGAATCCACCTATCGGGGAGCAACACATCTCTAGTCCCTCCGCATGTCCACGGAGGTGCCACTGGAGGACTGGGACACCTTCACATGGTGTCTCGCTTGTGGCTTCGAGCCACCCATCGATAGCGACTACCCACGGCAATCTCGCGGCACCTAGGCGGATGACGCCTTGAACGATGACATCTTCACCCTCGACACCTACACCATGCGCGTGGGAATCCCAAGCGAGCTTCATCGAGTCCACCTTTTCAACGGTGGACTCCGTGCTACGCTATGTGATGCGCTATTGCGGGAGCCACCCCGCCGCGATGGATGTAGCGATCCACCTCGCTCGTCACCTCGATGCCACTCTGCCATGTTCGTTGCATGACTCGGTGAAAGACAACGGACAAAATGCCATTGACGACTTCGGCTCCCTCGATCCTCGGCGACATCGGCGCCCCGTCTCCTCTGAGGCCCTCACCGAGCTTCGTCTTATGGCCTCGACGAATCATAAGGACTGGGGAAGTCTTCACGCGGTGTCTCATGCATGACTTTGGACCTCCCAACAACAATAACGCAATCGGCGACCTCGTTCTACCTCAATAGGACAACTCCTGGGATTACTAGATCTACATCTTTGAGAGCTTTCATTACTACGAAAATGATTAACCGTGGCGGGCATTTTGGGTTTTCCGTGGCGGGCATTGTGTCCGCCACGGAGCTAAGGGTCACGGTTAATCGTTCGATTAACGTGGCGGACTCCATGCCCGCCATGGTTAATACATTAACCGTGGCGGGCTTTTAACAAAGACCGCCATGGTTAATAAAGGCGGGCATTGTTACGTGCCGCCATGGTTAATTTATTAACCATGGCGGGTTTTGTTAAAAGCCCGCCACGGTTAATTAATTCAGGATTAATAAAAAAATAATTCAAAAATATTTTAAAATTATATATTATGATTTAAATCACATATTAAATAATAAAATAAGAGAATATTGACATAAATCTTGAACATGCATGACAAGTCAACATTCAACTAACATGGAGATTCAATTAAGCACTTAGAGTTTAAAAGTGATCACACCTACATCACAATTTACAAATTAAACTTGATCGAACGATCGATTGATCAATCAAGAGTTTAGGTTACAAATCAATGTCATCCCACAAATAGTCCTTCATGTCTAGCTTATTTCTCGGTCGCGTGGTTCCCATAAGTCGTCGTTTGTAGCGAGGTCATTTGTTAGGGTCGAAGAATTTGCCGGTAGGTAGCACAACGTCCTCAACGACGGCCCTACAGATGGCGCCAACCATTTTCTTGAACTTAAGGTCGTCCAAGTTTTGGTTCCAAAAACCTTGCGTGGTTTTCTTCGCTCACCAAAGCCACGTAGTACGGTACACATCAACTGCGGGGATATGAACGTCTGGGCATAGAAACCACACAGGTTCTTTGCGAAAAGGCTGCTTACCGCCTTGACGCACGCACGATATATGTACCAGAAAATGGTTAGAATATTATGAGACCATTCAATATGGACGAGCAAACGAGAGTAATGCTGCATATACCTCGTAGTCTCGCCTGATCTTCATTTCGTCCTTATGTTTTTCTTTGCGTATGCTCATCCTCCGATCGTATGACTCGGGGTCTTTCAAGTAATCCTTGTAAGCCCTGTACGAAAACCCACAGTGTCATGACTTACAGAAGTTTATAGTATGAAATAGTATACAAGTGTGGTGACTTACAGCTGCAGGGCCTCTTCAAAATGTTTGTAGAGGCCTTTTGGCGTATCATGCAACGAGTCCGGCTTTTAAGGGCCGCTCCATCCTGAGGGAAGATTAGCCAAGTAATCCGGTGGCCACAAAGTGTCTTTGTTGTTTGTATACCGGCCATGCTACACCATTTTTTTTTTTAGAAATAGATTCCAAGTGTTCAAAAAATAAAAAAGTATTGCTTTTGACTTACTTGATATGTTGGGCGCAATGAGACAACCCGGCGTCTGCTTTTGATCTTCTTCATGCACTTACGGATGTAGTCCGCCATCTCTCTAACTCTTGCATCGCACAATGTTTTAAAGTGTTTATATTGTTCGGCCTTGCCCAACGCCCGAGCTTTTCGTTCCTCTAGGTCTCCATCCAAGATCCGAAAAAATTCTCGCCACGCTATATACTTTGGACATAGAAACACAACCGGCCGATCAATTCTTGGGCTATCAATGCTTGCATCCCGCAAGCACATGTGGTCACGTCATTATATATAGAATCGGGAGAGCTAGAATTAGTCGTGTGCGACCGCGTAATGATCGGTAAACAAACTCACGCAGCATAGAGGGTGACAATGGATTGGTCGAGGTCCCGGCGGCGTAGCAACCGCCACATTTCGTCGAAGCCTATTGGCGGTGAAATGTCGAAGTCCAAGTGAAAGAGCTCTTTAGGAACCCCGAAATGGAACTCCGTCAACCCCGATCAACGCATGCTTATATAATAGGTGGAACTGCGAGTGTCCCACTCCCTCGTCCTCGATTAGCCGGCCCCTTGGGCACCATGAACTTGCCAAGCTCAAAGTAGTGCGGGCAGTCCGGGCTGACCCATCCTCCTCGCCGATGGGGTATATAATTCCCTATACTGTAAGAGATGTACGTTACCATCATCCTGAGCATCACAGGCAAAAAAAAAATGGCATCACAGGCATGAAAAATGGCATCACAGGCATCACAAAGAAGCAAAATGGCATCACAAAGGGAGGGCAGCACCGGGCAGGAGGAGCAAGACCGGCGGGGAGGGCGGCATCGGGGCGGGCGTCGGGGACGGCGGCGCCGCGGGCGGGGGCAAAGACCGGGCGGACGTCGGGACGAGCGGCCGGGGGCGGGCGGCGCATCTCGTCGGAGGACCATGGGAGGAGCAAAGACCGGGCGGGCGGCAAAGCGAGGGCAGCCACGGCCAGGCAGGGCGGGCGGACGTCGGGGGCGTCGGGGGGCGAGGAGCACCGGGCGGGAGGAGCGGCACCCGGCCGGTGGACCTCGTCGGAGAGGAGCGGCAGACCGGCGGCTGGGGTTTAGCTAGCCCCGGGCGGCTAGGGTTTACCTAGCGGCGGCGGCGGCGATGTCGAGCACGGGAAGGTAGGATGGGGAGGGAGGACGGGGGAGGCGGGCGGGCGCCCGTCGGAGAGGGAGGACGGGGAGGCGGCGGCGCGGCGCCGTGAAAATTTGGCAGCCCTTCGGGGTGAAAGTGAACCGGGCCGAAGGACTTGGCCCATTCCGGACGGCGGCCCCTATATAAACGCCACGGAAAATAGATTCACAAAATGAATTTGTAAAATTCATAACAATTCAAATGGTCATTCAAAAATTCTGAAAATTTTTGTGTGGCCTCCCTATGAGTATGTGTGTACCCATGAAAAATGTGAAACTTGAATTTTGGATAGTTCTTGCGTGATTTAAAATAACAGTCTTTAATTGACAAGTCGGGGGCGTTTTAGAGCAAGTGCGGCGATCTCAATACATTTTAGTTCCATTACATAAATGTGTCGTGACATACATATTTGGTTCCATTACATATTTGGTTACATTTACATATTTGGTTCGACTTATTTTTTTTGCTCTGGCTGCCTTTTCTCTTCTTCGACCGTCCCGTGCGGCACTGGGCTTTGTCTTGGTCTTGATGACATTCCCCCACACGCGTGTCTCGACTTCCTTGATCTTGGTTGGATGATCGGTAAAGAGCGTAAACTCTGCGTAGTTGTTGTACTCTTCGGGACTCTGCACTCCATCGGCTCCCACGATCCTTTGCTTCCCTCCCACGACCGCATGTAGTTGCTTTTTGCCTGCGAGTTGGGCACGGGTAGTAGGCTACCCGGGCACGCGACTTGCGAGTACCCACTCGTCATCTCCGGTACTTTCGAGGTGAACGGTGGTTAACCCAACTTAGTCCCACGTCAACGCCGTTGGCTTGACCCACTGGCACCGGAAAATGGGTATCTGTGGCTCTACGCCATAATCAAGTTCCCAAATCTCTTGGATTTGCCCATAGTATGTCTTGAGTTCCTTGGTGGCCATGTCAATGCCCTCATACCGAACGCCCGCTGTTACGTGACGCGCTCTTGTTGTCCTTTTCTTTCGTGTGGAACCTGTATCCGTTGATGTCGTAACCTTGCCATGTGATGATTTGGCTAGATGGGCCGTATGCAAGCATCGATTCTTGATCTCAGCGTTTAGTGGTATCCCCCCTTCTCGATCCACGTGAAATTCAAGCGGTGTTGTCTCGGTACCCACCCCTCCGTCGCCCGACCACGCTTCGCTGCGAATTTCCTCGGATGCTTCTCGACCCACGTTTCCATTGATACTAAGCGGTTGAGCGTCATGGGCTTCTTCGATTGTTTCTTGCTCTATATCGGTCCGTACTTTCCTCTCCGCAGCCCATCCCCGCGGTCCCCGGCCTTCGTGCGGGTGGTCGGGTAGGCCGATTGCATTTCCATCCCTGATGTATCTAGTGCAGCGAGTTAACGACCTCTGTCTTGTGTATGCCTCGATCATAGAGCCCTGCGGGTATGCACGGTTAAGGGCCGGATCTGTTAAGAGAGGACATGAACCGCTCGTTCGTCCACATCTCGTGCGGTAGAGAGGCCCCGGTTCTTCTATCGATCGACCATGTGTATCATGAGGTGTGGCATAATATCGAAGAAAGACGGTGGTAAGCACATCTCGAGCGGCATATAGTCTCCGCGATGAACTCTTTCGGTCGGGGGAGGTCATTTTCGATGACCTTCTACGTGATGCGATTAAAAAAAGTAGCACGGGCGTGTAACGAACATCTTCATGAACTCTTGACCGATGCACCTAATCACAATTGGAAGGAACACCGCCGGCATGACATGACAGTCATGGGCCTTGAAGTTTGATAGTGTTAGGTCTTTCATCGATACAATGCTCTTCATGTTGGAACGAAACCGGTCGGCACTTTGACATCCCCGAGCCATTTGCAAAAATCCTTCTTTTCATCCCGTGTCGGATTGTAGCTCGCGGGTGGAAGGTTGACTTTTCAGCTATTCCCTGAGGGTATCGAGTGAAGTTCGGGCCGATGCCCATGTTGGCAAGATCCCGCGTGACTTGACACCGTCCCTTCGTCTTAGTCTTGATGTCTAGGAAAATCCCCACCAAGCTCGAAGACATTCTTACGTAGATGCATGTTATCGATGGCATGGGGTGTATGGAGCATCTTCCGGTATGGCGGGTGCTTGAAGAAAATCGGCCCCGCTTCTTGAATGGGACTTTGGCCGGTGCGGGATTGGGTTACGCCTGGCGCTTCTTCTTCTTCTTCTTCTTCCACTTTGCCGTTTTGTTCCGCTTCCGCTTCTTCTTTGCCTTTGGCCCACCGGCTTTCTTCTTCTTTTCGAACTTCGTGGTTTATGTTCTTCACCATTTCAAACACCTTTGGCCCGTACTTTACCCTTTCCGGCTCCTCCGTTTCAGCCTGCGGCTCGCCGTCAAAGTACTCATCCATCGAAGTATCCGGTACATGTGTTCTTTGCGGAGGAATTTACGATGTTTCATGTACACCGAATCTTTTGGGATCCGCTAAGGTAAGTGGAGCGGTATTCTCAATGCAAAGCCGTGCAAGCCGTCTTTCCCTTAATCTGCCCGACAATGAAAAGAGAGCGGGGGTAATCATCGATGGTGACCATTATCATGGCCTTTAGAGTGAACTTCTTCTTCTGGGACGCATCCATAATCTGGACCCCTTTCCACGGTTTCGCCAATTCCTCCATTCTTGGCTCAATGAGGACATCTATATCATTGCACGGCTGCTTTGGTCCGGAAATGAGCATGGCGAGAAGAAGATATTTGCGCTTCGGACACTCGTAGGGAGGCGGGGTTGTATATGGTGAGGGTGACCGGCCAGTCTTTGTCGCGAGCATCGAGGTCTCCGAATCGGTTCATCCGTCTGTACTCAAAGCGAACCTTACGTTCCCGGGCTCGTCCCCTAAACTCGGGAATATGTCATCCATGCGTTTCCACGTTTTGGCATCCGAGGGGTGTCGCGGCTTGCCATCGCCCTTCGTGCGTTCGTTCGACGCTTGCCGGGACATCAGCTTGGCATCCTCTAGGTTCCCAAAATTGCACGCGGCGATCGAGCACGGGTAGGTACCACACCGATAGGGCGGGGATCTTCCTCCTCGGGTGTAACCCTCTTCTTCCTCGTCCTCGGGAGGTGGCATGCGCTTCTTCTTGCCCGTCTTACGCTTCTTGGGCCCTCTCGGCGGGCCCTCCTCATCGGTGGCACGACGGCCCGGCATTCCTCTTATAACGACTCACGTCGCGCCATGACGATTGTGCAAGTCCGCATAGTCACCCCGGTATAGAATACGGTGGTTGGGCACGCATGAAACTTCCTAAGCTTCATCGCCACCGGACAAATCAGCTTCTTAAGCCCGATAGGTATTGGCGGGCACCTTATTCCCCTCGGGTAAAACAAATTAATCACCGAGGTACGTAATGAGTCATTGAAGCTCGTGTCGACCACCCGTGGCGAGCCTTCAAAGATCAACATCGTTAGGTTGAAGCGTAGCACCGTGCAATCAGCCGGACATTTGCCGTCGTCTTTGTAGAGGGTCAATTGCCGCTGCTTCATCTGTCTAAAATTCTCGAGCCACCTTGGATTGCCAAACAACATGTCATCTTCATCTTTGAGGTTAGCAATTTCCTCGAAAAGAGCAAAGATCCTCGGGCGACATGTCATCAACTTCTTGACCGTTCACCATCATCTCCACCCGCATTGTCGCCCGCCATGTCTTCAAGCGGTTCATCTACGGTGATGTAATCGCGATTATCAACTTGTTCTCGTCCTTCGTCCACCACCGTTGTTTCCGTCGTTGCGATCCAACGGGGTCCTCCAGATGAACCGGCCGCGACACTTTCGGTTCTTTTTCACCATGATACGTCCACCGCGGTGTACACGGCTCCCCGATGAAACCATACCGCACCAAGTGCTCCACGGCGTCGTCATCCTTGTGTAAGAATAGATGCTTTGCAATCGATAGCACGGGCACACCATTACTTCGAACCCTCGGCTGATTCGATGCTTACGCAGCGCGGCGGGCATAAACTTCTTTTCGCACATGATCAACGAATTCCAAACTCATCCTCGGCCGTACATCCAATCCCTATTCGGCTACGCCATGGTCGACGGCCTAATCAAATTAATTAAACCAAAACACGCAAGCGATCGATGATTAGAGATCGAAGTATCAATGAAAAAGAACCACGTACACTTCAAATGAGAGGGAGAGAGAGGGGAGGAGAAAGAGGGAGAGAGGAGGGGGGAGAGAGGGGAGGGAGGAGCTAGCTTGAGAGGGAGAGAGAGGGGAGGAGAAAGAGGGAGAGAGGGGGGAGAGAGAGAGAGAGGGGAGAGGAGAGAGAGGGGAGGGAGAGAGAGAAGGAGAGGAGAGAGGGGGAGGAGCTAGCTAGAGAGGGAGAGAGAGAGAGAGGGAGAGATCAAAACTAGATCTCAAAAAAGGGAGAGAGAGGGGTGAGAGGGGAGGGGAGAAAGAGGGAGAGGGGGGAGAGAAAAGAGGGGAGAAAGAGGAGAAATACCCCAGGCGGTGCCAAACTTCAATCAAACCAAGGGCAAAACCTTCCGCCCCCCCGAGAAATGGTGATTTCTAGAGTTTTGAAGCTCAAAACCCTAGAAAATGGCAAAAATCCCGTGGGGAAGAAGAAGGTTGGGGCTGTATTTATAGACCCGGACTTAACCGTGGCGGGCATTGTAATAAAACCGCCACGGTTAATAGACATTAACCGTGGCGGGCACATTAGAATGCCCGCCACGGTTAATAGACATTAACCGTGGCGGGCGCGTTACAATGCCCGCCACGGTTAACCGATGCCGTGGGCGGACATTGCCTTACGGCGGGGGCTGCCACGCCAACTTTTTTGCGTGGCGGTTTTATAAATGCCCGCCACGGAAAATAAAAAAAATAAACACCACGCAAAAATCCATTACGTAGTAGTGTTTGCCAACCACATTAGCAACGATGACAAGGCAAACATGCGGATGCACCATCCTCTACCTTATCGACCTCGTCGCTACCCTAGATGCCCTCATGAAGCTTCGCCTTGCTATGTCGGCGCAAGTCTTCCCGATACCATCTTGTTGTCACTGGGGAGAAACGATCCACATCACCTACCTCCATTAGTGACGGTCTTCTTCGGCGACGACAACGGCCACCACTCCACCAACGTCGACAAGTGGGCAACAATACAACGTGAGGATGCCTTTGTGTGGAAAAATGGGGAGGATCTCGCTTAGCCTAAACGGGCGCCAACGGCAAGGGCCCAATAGGCCGGCGCGTGCGAGACTCTACTGGCCACTTGCCATTGCCATTGTCGTATCGTTGCTATTAAGCAAGAATTATTTAGGAAATAGAATAAAGATTCCTTAGCGCGCAAGTCTGCTCAGGACTATAAATACAAAACTATTGTAATTGTTTGAGATTAAGAAATAAATAATGAAGGGGTAAAAACTCTTTTACAAGGTACTTCGATTTTATTAGCCGTGGCGGTTATTAAAAAACCGCCATGATTAATACCCCTAATAACCATGGCAGTTTTTCTTAAATTTACCGTGGCGATTATAAAAACCGCCATGGTAAATCGATTAACCGTGGTGTTTTTTTTTAAAAAAAAAATGCGATGGTTAATTAGGCCCAAAAGTCCAGCCCACTTCGCAATGATAAATCCATTCAACCCAAAAAAACAGATAGCATATATAAGCGGTGGGGCGTGAAAAACCAAACTCATTCGCCTCCGACCCCGGCGACCGCCACCCTCTCCCTTCCCACTCACTCTCCCACCCCATAGCCCGGATGAACGCGCGCAGCCTCCTCCCCTCCCATCCCCCTCGAACACGTGCAGCCCCCCCTCCCCTCCCCCTTCCAGCGCCTCCCTCCCCTCACCTCCGACGGCAAAGACCATCCCCTCCCCATCCTGGCGGCGCGGCAAGCCGTTTCCGGTGCGGGGTGGATGGAGGTAGCGCGGATCCATGAGCCGCCGCGGCGCGTGCAAAGGCGGTGTGGTCCGCGGCGGTGGAGTAGCGCCACGTGGTCGCTGGCAGCGTGGGCGCACGGCGTGGTGGAGCAGCGGCGGTGGGGTACGGCCGACGGGCGGGCCGGGCGGTGGAACCCAAAACCCTAACGGGCCCGGCGCCCGGATCCGGGCCCGTTAGGGTTTCAAATTGGATTTTCTTTTTATTTATTACGGTGGCGGTTTTAGTGTCCCAAAAACCATCATGGTTAATCCTTCCATTTACCGTGACCCTCCATTCGTGGCGCTTTTAAAACCGCCACGGAAAATAAAAAAAAACCGCCACTAAAAATAAAAACTGTAGTAGTGCTCCACTCTCCCGAACCCTATCTCGCCACCGCTGTTCACGTGCGCCGCCACTGCCCTCGCCGCGCGCTGATAAGGACACGCCTACGCTGTCCAAATAACTTTCCCAATCTTTCACGGTACAATTCAATAGCAATGGTTATCAGATAATTGTACATTTGTACGCTCAAATCAACCAATAGTGACATAATTTGCGGGGTGAAAATGATAGTACGTGTGGTAGCAGCAAGTATCATCACGGGAATAAAGGCATCAACAATATATGTTTATTCACTTGCAATGTCTCTCGGCAGATCCAATAAATTAGATTAATTTATTCTGCCAACACTACAGCAATAGTCTGAATAGAGGAAGCTGACGGCATTAATATTTGATCCAAACTCAGTATACGTCAGGCAATAGCAGGACATGTCTTAGGATCCAACCAATACGCACTAGTACTGGATAGCTTGAATAAAAATCACGCAGACAAACAGATCTTAGGATCCAACCAATACGCACTAGTACACGAATGACATACAATACCGGTTCGTAACCCCCTTTAGTCCCGGTACCCCAATCGGGATTGCTCATCCGGGACTAAAGGTCCCCCTTTTAGTCGGTTTGGGCAACCGGGATTAAAGGGGAACTTCTTGTCGGTTGATAATACTAACGGGACTAAATGATTTGCATGCCAGACCTCCATATCCACATTTTGTTTTGATTTTAATTTCCAATATTTATTTTTTCTTATTTCAGTTGCTATTTCTTTAAAATTATAATGTTTACACCGCCAATTCACGAGGTAGCTACACAAATAATGGTATATATATAAGAAAGGCATTACACACAAGACATGTCCACCTCCAAAGTCATTAATCCAAACAAAGTCATTACAAATAAGTTTTAAACAACTAAGAATATTTTTAAACAACTAAGAATAGTTTTATTACAACTAATAACTACAAGACTAACTCAAACTCCTAAAGCTTCATGTCGTCGTACCACGTACTCCGAGAAGTGTACGTCATTGATTTCATACAAACGAACACAACTGATGTAGTTCAAGGTATTTATTAGTGCACTCTCCTTAGCTTCACAAATCCGTTCACAAGGTCTACTCACTATAGTGAGCGAAGTAGTCGAAGTTCCTTTAGTCACCACAATTTTTCTTGGACTCCCTCTGTAGTGAGAACAGTTTTATCATATTGCCATGTAAAACCACCCAATTGATGAAAGACTTGGTTCGAATGGCTTCATAACTACAACCTACGTATGTTAAGTTATGTGCCACGCTTCTGCAGTGTTGAAAAAAAAGTGGCATAAATAGATAAACATATAAATGAATCAAAATTTGGACGATATAAGTCATGAAACTAACCATATCATTTAATTATGTTGCTCACATAAATAGATTCACAAAATGTACCAACATCATGGTGAAGGCCCACTTCCAAAGAACTGATTCTAGTGGAGGAGTATGTTGGAATATTGTACCCAATCCTATCAAGTGCCTTTAGATATTCTTGCACATATTTTTTTGCGCTAATAAGATGAAATTGGCCATTGCCCATCTGGTGAGATGTATAGGATTGACCCTTTGTTGGTTACCAATCCTAGATAGAATGGAGAACCCAATTCTACACTTTGGAAATGACCATTCTCTAAAGGGATTACATCAACTTGAATATACCGAACCCCAAAATGTCGAAGTGCCTCTCTCAACCACGGTATAGGTTGAATTGTCTACATTTAACAAGTATATATTAGAACAACAATATGCTTGGATATCGGGTACAAAATGTTGAAGTATCTCATGAAACTATGGTATATATAGTTATTTCTTACTATGCTTGGGTATGGGAAGTTTGCGTCAACAATGTTGGTTGAAGCCCAACTCAATTACATAGTTAGGCGGCACATCCGGTTTAGGTTTGCGGCCATCTTACCATAGAAACCAATTTAAACCTTATCAACAATGAGTTCCAATAAATAAGAAAGCAAGCATCATTTAAAAACAGAAAAAAAAAACTATATAGTTTCAGGTCCATACATACGTATGATTATTGATAAGGTCATTTCAGTTCATACATACGATTTCAGTCCATACATACAGTTCATACATACAAAAAAACTATATAGTTTCAGTCCATACACACGAAGCAGGCTATGCATTAAGTGGTAGCGGCGTTCCGTCGGCAACGGCGCGCGTGGTGACTTCGGGACTCTCTGGACCTGCCAGGTGCTCGGTCCTTCGGAGATGCTCATAGGGGTAGGGTTTGCGTACGTGTGTACTTAGGGGTGAGTGTGTGTGCGTGTTGTGGCGTATGCGTTACCTTTGTTCTAAAAAAAGCGTAGTTTCGGATGTTAGAATCAAAATCTACATTCAGAGCCTACATTAGATTAAAGCGGCGCAATGCGAAGACATACGGCGCGGATGACGGCGGCGGTGGCGTGGTGGCAACGAGGTGGACGATGGCGGTGGCGCGGAGGATGACGGCGGCCGACGGAGGATGACGACGGCGCGGAGGGCGACGACTGCGCGGAGGACGACGACGGCGTGGAGGACGACGATGGCATGGAGGGCACGGAGGGCGGCGGTGGCGGCACGGGTGGAGATTTGGATGTCGATGAGGTCAAAATTTATATGTCTATTGCTTTTGTCGGGTTGCAATACAACCCGGGACTAGAATCCCTTAGTCCCGTGTTGATGCACAACCCGGGACTAAGCCCTACCCTTTAGTCCCGGGTTGAGAGACAAGCCGGGAGTAAGCTAAAATTTTGGCACGCTCCCCAAACCTTTTCGTTTTGATTTGACATCTTCGTCCCTAAAAAATAGAGGTTTTGGTTTCTAAAGATCGGAACAAAGACTTTAAAAATAGATACACTTTGATGTAAACGAAATATCGTTTATGATAAGTGCACAATAAATTACATATACATCGAGAACAAAGAGTTTTAAAAAATGGCATATATGATAACAGAGTTATAAATATTAATTAAACATAAATGATAACAGAGATACATATATGATAACGAGGGCCTTAAAAAAAAGTTACATATATGATAACGAAGACTTTTATAAAATAGGTCAATGTTATCATCAAATTGTAGAAACACATTAAAAAATAAACCACCTCAGAGAATTCTTGTAGCATCTAACTACAAAAGTTACCGAGGCGACCACAGAACGAGAGTCACGCCGAGAGGAGTTGCTCGACTACCACACCGAGTTCCCGGTGCGGTTGAATTATCTCCAAAGAAGTTCATTAGTGCTTTTCGCCTAAAAAGAACATCGATTATTCTAAGAAGTTCATTAGTTCTTTTTTTTTTTTTTTAAGGTCATTAATAAACTTCTTTGGAGTTTTGGGCGTGACTCTATCTTTACTAAAACTCTTCTAGCATCTATTGTGTGCACCACTTTGGTGAACTACAATGCCTAACGATATTTATGCGTCAAGGGGGCTTTGTCCAACGAGTGGCCATATCTGTACAAACACATTAAAATAAACCACCTCAGTAGATCTCTTGTAGCATCTAGCTACAAAGAAAACTTATTGAGGCGGTCAATTTGAGCATCGTCGAAGGCTATGACATCATCTACCGGAGGCTACGGCACTATCTCGAGGAGTTATGGCTCTGTATATATTGATGTCACTGCCTTTGCAGTCTTGACTGCCACCGATGCCCAGCAGTGGAGAGCACTGTAGGATCCACATCCACATCCACTTGGAGGATGCCATGTCTGTTATCAAATGTAAATCCGAGTCTACACTCCACAACCTACAAAGACCGGATAGCTCTCCCAATCTAATGGCTTTTCTAACCTTCGGTGTTGCTCTCTATAATTAGTAGAACTCTTGTAGCATCTATTGTGTGCACCATTTTGATGGACTACGACACATAACGATATCTGCACATGGAGGGCTTTCTCCCAAACAGAGGCCATGTCTATGTGTACAAAACATTGGCAAACATAAAAAACGTGTCAAAATATATTACAACCATCATATTTAATTTGTCTAGATAATGTGTAAAGTTACATACATGAATACTAAATGATGTATAATAAACAAAAAACACCATGGAATCTACCACAAATTTATATGTCTATGAATAGAATATGGAATGATCTACACATTTAGCATTGAAAGATTGGAAGATGAAGTAGCAAACCTTCACAATATGTAGATGGAAGCTCTCTGCCTTGAGCAAGAACTCTTCTATCCCTCACCGATGAACACACGCAGCGGCGACAACGAGTAATAATTGAGTTGTGGTTGGGTCGGTGGGGGAGGGCGTCCGGGATACAAATAGGGCAAACTTTCAATCTTGGTTGGTATTTACAACCAAAGTACTAAATGATGGAGCAATAGTTCCGGGTTCATCCACAACCCAGGACAAACAATCCTAGTCCCGATTTGAAACAACAACGTGATTAAAATTATACCACTAATTCGGTTTGAAGCACCCACCGGACTAGAGGTCCCTACTCTAAAAGCTTGCTTCACTATCCGTTGGGCCGGACAGGTGCGGGGGATTTTAGTCCCGATTGGAGATATCAACCGAGACTAGTTCCTTCTTTAGTCTCGGGCCCAAAAATGGTCGACTAAAGCTCTTGGATGGAAAGTGTTTTCTCTTTTAGTGACGTACAAGCAAATCCAAGGCGTACGATATAAACCAAATCCATCGGTATAATATACTCGGCTTACAAGTACTCAACATAGATGCAATCCGAACAAAGGCGATCTCCAACCCGTGCACCAAACCGGACACGATCCGTAAAGGAGATTCCAACAAGAACCGTCGCGAGACCAAGAAGATGAATTCCTAATCACACACCAACACAAATCCGCGAGGATCCGGATGAACACCCGCTAGGGTTCTCACGGCGGCGGCGGCTCGATAGGGATAACTCCACAATAAAAATCTAATCACACTCATACACAAAGGATGACTTCTAATATAGGCACGCAGGCGGGACTCGACTGGACTCACGCGCGTCATCCGTTCGACTCAACCATAGCGTGTGCGTGCACATAGCAAAACATAGCTTTATAGGAATGTAAATAAGGAAAAATATAAGAATGCGCCAACTTGACTAATTAGTTCCCACTTTCATCATGACGTAATAGGCCAAATACTAGAGCGGGGACAGATCTACTTCCAAGGTTGGCTCCGCCAATAGCATAGGTACGTACATGATTAGTTTCATTTGTTGCTTCTCCTCCACTTCTTGAGTAAATCAATACCCATAAAAAATAGTTTCTTATTTGATATAATTTCGATGCCGGGCAATTTCCCTTCCATCATCATTTTTGCCTTATATAGAATGAGAATGCACCAAAATTTAAGAAAGATTGATCTTTGGTATTGTTAGTTGACACTACTACAGTTCGCTCATCACTACCGCCGGCATCACTACCGAATTTAATCCACCGCAAGTGTTATAACCTCACCCGGTAGTGATGAACCGTTCAGCGCCGAAACTTCGGAAACTCCACGGATTGGACCAATTCCGGCGGTGAAGACTCAAATCACCACCGGATTGAATCGTTCCCGGTAGTGGTCTTGATGGACACGCATCACTCGCGGGTTTGAATTAGAACCGAAAGCGATTTGAAGATTGACACAACCGAGTTGAATTAGAACCGATAGCGATTTGGGAGGGGAAGCAAAGGAACCGATATCTCGCGGGGTTGAATGAAGAAGGAACAAGAAAAACAAACGATAGAAACGAAGATTGCACCGCGTAGAGCCAATTAAAAACGACCGGGTCATTATATATTAGTAGATAATATATTAACAAAACAGAAAAAAAAAAAAGCGGCGCCGCCGCCGCCGCCTAGGCCTCGTCCTCGCCGCCGGTCGCAGCGTTCCCGCCGTCGGCTTGCACGGAGCCTTGGCGTTCACTCCCGCCCGGCCTCGCCGGTATCCCCTAGAGAGGATGTCGGCGATGGCCGACCTTGAAGGCGTAGAAGTTGGCCTTCTTCACCAACGACCAAGGGCACCGGATTGGCGGGCCGACTTCTTCGGCCCGGTGGGTGAGCTGAGGAGGGCGTCATGGAGGCGCGCACCGGTGAACGCGAGCTCATCGTTGGTGTAGACGCCCGGCCATCGTCGAAGAAGAAGCTAGCTACGCACGGGGTTTATGGAAAGAGAGTTAACTAGCGATGGAGATTGTACCAAATCAGGCGTTATGTGTACAATTATATAGTAACAAGGCATGGAATGCATGCGGTCGATTGTCATTCCCCAAGGCGGCGCCATGAAAACAATCAACGGCGACACCGGCTCATCCAATGGTCGTCGCGATCGGCCCGTCTCCCCCGCGAAGGGGCGGCCGGTGGCTGCGTGCATGCGTTTCGATCTCTAATCCCCACGCTTAGGCGGCAACCAAAAGGGCGGCAGGCTCACGCGTTCTTGCCAGCGTTTCAATGGCCGCTTCCTCGGTGCCACGGCGTTTCCCAAGACCCAATCCCGAAATCCGCGGTTCGATCCCCAACAAGCCGCTTTTTTTTACCATTTTTTCAAGAACGATGCTCGAGTTTAATTAGGATTACCATTGCTATAGATGTTGCTCACGAAATCTAATGATATTCATTTGATAGCGTAGATATAGATACTTATCTAAATACACCATTGTTATTTTGAAAGAAGGAATGCATGCTTTACATTGTTTACCATTGCTACAAGATCAACCACACGCACCTTCGATGCCGATGGGTGAGGGAGCGAAGGGAGGGAGGGAGACGAGAGACTTCTGCCGGGCCGGAGCACGAACAAATGACACACTCAACTAGTAAGCTATAGCACGTCCACAACAACTGCCGGGCTATTTAAAGAATTAAACTTTGTACCGCCCAACCGATAGCCATCACTTTTTTTTTTTTTTTTACCACAATACCAGTAGCTATCACGTTCACTTAGCGTGTTCACGGTGGCACATCTTTGCATGCATGCCGCTCACTTGGAGAACCGCGTTGCCGGTGGTATTCACACTGCCGGTTAGGAAACCCACGGTGTCTGCGGAATCGATGAGAAAAGCACGTGGCACCGGTACTGCGTCGGCCAGGTTAAATCAATGTCGGTTAAAACAACGCGGATGTAGTTTTACACCCGGCGTTGATGTGTAGATCGCTGCGGGTTTAGTTTTACACCCGGCGGTGATGTGTGATCACCGCGGTCGCGCGATCTTTACGGCGGTGGTATTCGACATCACTATGCGGGTGAAAACTTAGACCCGGCGGTGATTCCGGCAAATTCAACGGCCGCCACGCGTTCTCAACTCATCCGGCCGACCATTTGCACCAATCTTTGGCGCACTCTTTGCCCGTCCTCCGCATACAACGGCAAATGACTCAACCACGGCATCTCACCTATTTAAACGGTAAGGGGGACGTGTTTTGCACCCACTTTCTCCTATCTGTTCTTGGATTCTTGGTTCGTCTAGTAGTTGCTACCCTCTCCTCAAAAATACGAGAGGACTTAGTTTTGAATTTCAAAGTCATGGGTTTTGGATCTAGGAAATCTTTTTTCTCCTTATTTTTCTTGATCTTCGCCCTCGATCTTCTTTGCTAGCGGTACTTTCGAGTTCCACATACATATGGCCTTTCCTTGGGAGAAAGCCCTCCACATACAGATATGCCTAGTCCAAGAAAATGGTTTACAGAAAAGGTGCTAGAAGAGTCTTACTGATGATAGAGAGACACCGGAGCTTGCAGCTTCTATGTGTGCCATGATTTAAGATCGAACTCTGGACTCATATTAAGAGTCCGGAGTCCTTGTGCTTTGGGGTGCTAATGTCCAGCCAAAACCCCAAGCACATGGACATATAGTATCCGAATCATATGGTGCATCCATGGAAAAACAATGACCATTGGACCTAGTTACTTTGTGATTTCATCCTCGGTCCGATGGTCAAGTTTGGGCTGAAGATGAAGCTCTCGGTGAATCTCATCCTCCAACCTCCTCAATGAGTGCACGTAGCGGCCTCGCCACTTCTTCAACCCCGAGAGAGGTGCTACAAGAGACTTCATCGAGGTGGTTAAATTTTTAATGTGTTTGTACACTTTGATTGTAGCATTGACCTATCTCGTGAATTGGTCTTTGTCACCGTATATTTAGTTTTATGTAAGGTCTTTGCTATGGAAATATATGTAATGTAAGGTCTTTGTTATGGAAATATATGTAATCAAATTTCTTATCTGTTGTATTTCTGTTATGAATATTGATTGTCTCTTTGATATCTTTTAGTTCCCATTTTTTACCCTTCATCGAACATAATAAAAGACGGTTTAAATCAATGAAATATGCTGCATATTGTGAGGAAAATTCAACAGATATCCAAATCTAATGTGAATGAAATAAAGTTATATATGTAACAAAAACAAAGAACAGATAATGAATATTATTCACATCCATATCCCCTTAATATCACTAAAATCATTCAAAACAATATGCTGCATAGAACGTGATATGGTATCCAGCTTTTGCGTAAAGCATCTACTGCACACATATGCAGCAAAGACGCAACAATGCATGCATGCAAACCGAAAGTGAAGTGACAACACCGTGAATTCACCGCTGGATACATACAAACAACCGGTAGTGATATTGTATTCACCGCCAGCTCCATTCAAATAACCGGTACTTATGTTGTTATCACTGCCGGGTATATCTTAATACCCGGTAGTGATGTACCTGCACTGATCAACTGCTATAAATCAAGGCGCCCGGCCGCATCCACACACATACCCAAGCACGCACACACGAGCTCCGGTCACTCTGCACGAAATCCACTCAGCTTTTTCACTCTCTCCCTCTTTCTAGGAGATTTGTTCATGGCTCTAAGATATTACATTGGTAAGGATATTTTTTCTTGTCTAGAATTCCTATATATATGCATATAAACAAGGGAGAGTATAGTCTGTAGGTAGCTACAGAATTTGATATTCTGTAGCCAGACCATCCGGCGCAACCAGCTTTACTACGCGGCGCTCGGAGGCGGTTGGTGAGCTACTGTTACGCGGGCCTAGTAACTGTCAGCGCGTGATTTCTGGCAGACCGACTAATCAATTAGCGCACACTAATTTTTTGGACGGAGTGGTTACGAGAATACATGTGCATGCATGCAAGCGATGAACGTGTGGGTGGAATATAGTAAATTGCATGGCGGACTATGGTAAATTGTTTACTATATTCTATGTTGCTGTTTTTATTAGTTACGATAATCTATTTATTGGACTTGCAAATTGTTTAGTAGATTTATTTACGAGAATCAATATCAATCTGCCCAACTGTAGTTACGATAATATATTTACTAGATTTTTTAATAATTTACTAGAATAATATATCAAAAGATATGTAATCAATTTACTATAAATAATTCTGAATCTATATGTCAAAACAATCCATACAACTCGACAAAGGCACTAAAAGGGAATTCCTTTCGGCTAACCACACCAACTGAAGAACACTACAAAAATTACGTGTAAAAAAAGGAAAGAATTAATCAAATCCTAATGGAAACTGATGGCCTCATGCACACATCGCCAAGGAAAAGGGAAAGGGAAGACAATCGTCATGCACGACGGCACGAGCGCGACGCCTGCACCGCGGAGGCACGCAAGACGTACGACCGATCGAGAGACGAGTGTTGCCCTCCGCAGCGCTGAAGCCTCCGTTGTGCTTCCGTACGCCGCGCGAAGGAGCATATGGAGGCGACATCACGGGTGGTGCGCAGATAGGGAGGGTGCGTCCAGAGGGCAGAGAAGAAGAGATCGTCGTGGCCAGTGGTGATTGGCGGGCGTAGGGCTCCGCCGAGATCCAGCCAGGCGCGGTCGCCGGCCGGACCGCCGCCGGGAACCGTCGGCAACGGAAAAGGCCGCTTCGTCGTCGGGGAGGGTGCGCCCGTGCTGCCGCACTGCCGCCGGTCGGTGAGAACTCAGGAGGCCGGACCGCCACTGGGAGCAGTTGGTGTGGGACAGGCAGCTCCGCCCACGCTGTCGACGTCGAGGCTGGAGTCGCTCCTCACCCGGGCACGGGTGCTCACGCGAGTGGGTCGTCCCACCTAGAGGTCGTCCGCACCGCCTCCGGGTCGCCGTGGCCGTGTCTGTCTCACCCGCCAACGGATCACGACGCCGCCGGCGTTGCGGGCGCGCAGGTCATCCCCGGAGCAAGGCAGGCCGCGTCGCCGCCGGGGAGCCCATGCGTGCGGGTCGAGCTGCGCTGATGACGGACAACATCCATGCGAGGCGAGAACACGGGGAGCAGCAGCTGTGGCCACCGGGGAAGGAGGAGCCGCCGTCGCCGTTCCAGACAACCTGCCGCGGGCGCCGGTGAGGAACAAGGTGCCGCTCCTAGTGTTGTTGTGGAGGACCGTGCGAACGAATGTCAGGGCAGCGAATGGAGGAATTAGAAAGTAACGTGATTAACGGGTGTGCTTTATATCCAATCCATTTTAATATGGAAATAAATGGCTGCATTTATTAGCCAAGATGAAGGCACGTTGGCAGCCAGGGCAAGCAAGGTGGTCTGATCGGTCGGTCTAGCGTTGTCAGTTTGGACTCGGCTACAGAATTTAACATTTTGTAGCCAGCTATACCATAATACTTCTATATAAACAATACATATATATATACACTATATATATTTATGAGCTTTGTCCTTTTTTTCCTTTTTATCGCTCAGCTGGTGGTATGAACGGTCCTCCGCCTTTACATGTATAGGCAAGCATGGCGTGGTACGTAGTGTTTGTTGGTCGCCTGCCGGGGATCTATATATCTAACCTGGGAAGATTGCTATGCTCAAGTCCAAGGCTACGCTAATTGCTGCTTAATTGAAGAGAAGCCACCCCACATACTTGTCAAGATTGAAGAGAAGCCACTACACATACTTATGAAGATTGTGAGAATTGCTGCTTAATTGGTTTTGGAAAGATGTCATGCTTTTATTTATGTCTATGACTCTATGGTCATTGGTCTTTTTATTTTAGAAGTTGATGTAGGCTTAGTTTCTAGAACATTAGGTGGATTTTGTTGTATGTAAATCCTGTAATGTTTTGACGATATTAATGTATGATGATTTTTCGGATTTAAAAAGAGCTGAATTCCACGAATAAATTCAAAAATTTTAAACAAAAACGCCGGGTAGCATGGGCCCGACAGTGAATGGCATACAAACCGGTAGTGTAACTACACCGAACACTATCGGTTTGAATTACAAACCGCCTTCTATGATTGAAAACATCACTGTCGGGCTGCATTAATCAACCGATAGTCTCCACTCTAATAACGCTTTCGGGTTGAAAACAGCCGACAGTGTTCACGTAATGTTCACTGACGGGTCCAAAGTAAGCCGCCATTGTTAGCTCTTCGATACACTGTCGGCTCAATCTAACCCGATAGTGTTATCCTTACAGTTCTGTCGGTTCGTTAAAGCCCGACAGTGCTCCCAATATCAACTCTGCCGGCTGACTTCCGAACCTGCATTGCTTGGATCAAAAATGCTGCCGGTCCGTGGAACACCCGATAGTGTTCGGTGATAGTGCGCTGCCGGTTCGATATCAAACCGGCAGTCTCTCCTCGCATCACCGCCGGTGTTTTGACCCGGTAGTGTTTCAAACCCCACATCACTACCGCTATGGTTCTGCCGGTTCAGTTTTCGGCAGTGAAGGGGGGTTGGAGCCCGGCAGTGATGGACAATTCTGTAGTAGTGTGAGAAATGATCTGAAATATTAACTTGAGGAGCCATGGGCCCATCATCCTCTCCTTCTTTGAACAAAGCCGTGCTCGGCTTTGACATGTCTTTAGCATCATCTATCTGGTTTTCAATTGCTGACTGACCATTAGCAGTTGGAGAAATAAAATAAATTTCAGAATCGCTAGCCTCGGTCAATGTGCCATGTGGATCTACACCAGCTGTAATAACTCCATCATCATAGCTACCACTAGCGGTTTTCAAAAAGTTAATAATTGATATTTCAGAATGAGACTTGTCATTAGAAGCCATACTAGATGGACCGGTGCTCACATTACCCTCTCTGTTATTTAACCGAACATCAACAGTGCTAGGTGGAATTATTGGAGCAGGAATAGTCACAACATTCACCCCCTTTTTTTATCAAAGTCGTCCTCGGCTTTGGAGTAACTTCAACAACCTTTTTCTTCACCTTTATAGCAGCAAACACCTCAACCTTAATAGCACTATCAGGCATTGGTTTGAGCACAAGATTGACTCCCTTGTGCACAAAAAGAATAATTATTAGAATGACCACCATGAGTAGCATCAAGATCTAATTGCCATGGTCAACCCAACAACAAATGACATGCACTCCATGGTGCCACGTCGCAATCCACTGTATCAATATAAGTTCCAACTGAAAATTTAACTCTAGCCGTATGAGTAATTTTCAGTGTACCACTTTGATTCATCCATTTCATATAGTGTGGCGTTGGAAGTCTCCGCATAACACAAAGATATTGCCTTCACTAAATCTGAACTAATAACATTAGCAAAACTCCACCCATCAATAATCACTTTGCATACCTTGTCTTGAATTTTGCACTCGACTGAAATATATTGGACCGCTGCCCCTTCACCATAACAACAGTACCATCACTCTGTACATCTCATGCCATCATAGATAAGCCATTTGATGCATCATTTGTATCATCAATGTTGATCTTAGACAGAATGTCACAAGAAGAAACACTATTATGCAACCCCGATGTAGAAGAAACCTCAGCCCACCCATGCAAAACTGTTGGTTTTTCGGCGCAGCAGCCTTCTGCAACTTTTCCGGTTGCGTAGAACTACCAATTGGCTTGGTGGTTTGAGATTTGGAACCATAATTTCAGCTACCATTTTCCTGAAAAAACGAAGAAAGAAATAGCTTTTGATCACAGCCTTCATATCGCTCCATATCCCACAAGGAAATTTGTTGTCATAGTCAATCCACCAATAAAAACATCGTCGGCGAGAGTCTTTTCTGCATAATATATCTCTCTCAGAAGACGACCATGGAAGAAATCGTCCAGACTTTCTTCCCATTCAAAATACTCCAGGTGACTAGATGCTAGACATAACTTTGGCAAAGATTTAACTTCCTTGAGCAATTTCAAAATAGCCTTTGAAAAGGAAATCCAAAAAAGCACCGTGAGCAACATGTCTCTAATACCAACTGATAAGGACACGCCTACACTGTCCGAATAACTTTCCCAACCTTTCACGGTACAATTCTGTAGCAATAGTTATTAGATAATTGTATGCTCAAATCCAACCAATACTGACTTAATTTGCAGGGTGAAAATGATAGTATGTGTGGTAGCAGCAAGTATCCTCACGGGAATAAAGGCATCAAAAATATATATTTATTCACTTGCAATGTCTCTGGGCAGATCAAATAAATTAGATTAATTTATTCGCCAACACTACAACAATCTACTACACCTATGTAGCGAACCCCCACTAGTGAGTTCTCTCGACATGCAAGTATGCTACCTCAGCAGTCCCACTAAGACTATGAGATCTAGTGGCATGCCCCACTGTTATAACTCACAAAACCAAAAACCAAATTAAATTCGATTACACCATTGAATTCCTTTCAATAAATCTTTCAAAAACAAGAACTCATATGGATATATTTCGAAAAATTATAGGTGGGCCGACCGATGGTAGTTGGTACAGAGTAAAGTAAAAAAAAAAAAAGAGAATGAAAAGGGGGAATAGGAGGGTGTGATAGTAATATTCTAACTTATAGATTTCTCCTTCGCACTCGTGTCAACGCCAACGATGATATGACGCGTGAAGGACAAAGATAAAGGGATTAAAACATCTACCAAGGATTGCACTACCAGAAGTTATCACTTGTCCAACATATCTAAATATTTCTATTCAATATTGGTTTAGCTTGAGTTTAAACATAAGATTAAATAATCTTTTGTAGATAATCTTATCTTAGTAATTATAATTTTTGACCGAAGTCTGGAAGGGAAACCCCCACCCTTATATTTTTGGTTTTTTTTTTAATAAAGCCACAGCCTGAAATTCGCCCCCATTGGGATTTGAACTCGGGACCTCGAGGGGTGCCTCTAGAGTGTCCAAGCTGGCTGGGGTAACCAACCGAACCCAACATCCTTTGGCTCTTAGTAATTATAATTCAATCCTTTAACAATATAATACCCCTTTTTACTCGCGCACCCTATTAGTCTGAATAGAGGAAGCTGACGGCATTAATATTTGATCCAAACTCAGTATACGTCAGGCAATAGCAGGACATCAGCAGATGATCCTCTACGCAATGGCAATATTCAGATTAAAGTATTGGATAGCTTGAATAAAAATCACGTAGACAAACTGATCTTAGCATCCAACCAATCCATACAAGCAAAATCCAAGACGTACATAAACCAAGTCAACTGAAGGATAATATACTCGGCTTACAAGTAGTCAACGTAGATGCAATCCAAACAGCAGCGATCTCCAACCCGTGCACCAAACTGGACACAATCCGGGGAAAAGATTCCAACAGGAACCGATGCGAGCCCAAGAAGATGAATTCCCGATCTCACATCAACACAAATCCGCGAAGATCCGAATGAACACCCGCTAGGCTTCTCACGAGCAGCGGCGGCTCGATAGGGATAACTCCACAATAAAAATCTAATCTGCACCCCTATTAGAGAGGATGACTTCTAATATAGGCACGCAGGCCACGACTCTGACTCTGGACTCACGCACGTCACCTGGTTCGACCCAACCATAGCGTGTATGTGCACATAACAAAACATAGCTTTATAGGGAAGTAAATAAGGAAAAAATATAATATTGCGCCAACTTGACTAATTAGTCCCCACTTTCATCATCATGACGTAATAGGCCAAATACTAGAGCAGGGACAGATCGACTTCAGGTTGGCTCCGCCAATAGCATAGGTACAGACATAATTAGTTTCATTTCTTGCTCCTCCTCCAGCTTCTTGAGTAAATTAATACCCATAAAAATAGTTTCTTATTTGATATAATTTCAGTGCACGACAACTTCCCTTCCATCGTCATGTTTTGCCTTATATCGAATGAGAATGCACCAAAGTTTAAGAAAGATTGATCTTTGGTATTGTTAGCCGAGAAATCACCTGAAATATTAACTTGAGGAGCTATGAGCTCATCACGCGCCGTCACAGCTACCGGAGTCCGTCCGGTCTATGGCAGTCCATGATGGTGCCGACGGGCGCCTTGACGGTGGTATAGGGCGGCGCACGCGGTGGCGCGGCGCCCAGGGCATGCATGTGGGCTGCTGCTGGCGGCGGCGCGTGTGGAGGCACAGGCAGCGGCATCAGGGTTAGGGTAGAGAGCGTGAAGGCTGAAGCTGTTGGGAGTTACCCTTTATTTTTCTTATTGATTCAACTAATTACATGCCCTTGTGTTTATAGTCGAGAGAGACTTGCATGCTAAGAAATATCTAGGAGATTTCTTTATAGATCGGAATACCTCTTGACAAAGCAATTTATTTCTTTCCCTAAATAATTATTACTTAACAATGAAGCGAAGGATGACGACGGACTGCAGCGAAGCAGCAGCAAGACGCGGCGGCAGTAGCACCGGGCGGTGGCCGCTGTGCCCTAGCACGCCGCGTGCGTGCGGCCCATTGGGCCCCTTTGTCGATCGGGTGTGACATCTCCCCCTTTTTTCCCGCAACGCGCCCTCGCTGTTGTTGTTCGATGTCGGCATTGATGGGAAGGATGGAATAGCATGTCCCGATGGATGGTGCCATTGCCCACTTTAGTGTTCCAGCGGTTGTAGTTGGAAGTTGTTGAGATGGTGGCCATGGTCGTTGTAGGAGTTGATTGCCACTGATGGAGGTAGATGAAGCAGCTTGGTGTCGAAGAACAGGGTCGTGACGTCCTCCAGGAAGTAATAAGGGCGCTCCTCCATGAGTAAGTTGCTTGTAAGTAAGGCTTGTACTAATGGCGAGGAAGTCGGGGGGTGAAAGCCAATTACAAGAGTTTGCTGAGGGATTCCACCTGGTTGAAGAGCATCATGTAGCACTGTTGATAATGTCGTTGCGTAGTAGTGGTGGTTGTTGTGGAAGAGGAGCGGCACCGGCGGCAAGAAGCTATTTAGCTCATCCGTCAAGATGATGGTCACCCGAAGGCCTTGCGCCGGAGGCAACGACATATCGGTAGGTGGACGCCCACCGGCTTGAGCAAAGGTCCCAATTGGTGCTCCCACCTTGAGCTCGATGTTGCTGGTGAACCTTCAAGATGGCCTTCGGGGTAGCGATGAGGTCGACGTAGTAGAGTATCAGTGTGGGTAGCATGTACCTCATGTTGTTGTTGGTTGAGCTCACAAGTCGGAGCTCGTTGAAGACCTCGTAGGAGACGGGGTCGCCGAATGGGAACAAGGTGGATCGGGCATGGTCGACGTGCGGGTGGCTCCAGCTTGCACCGCTACCCAAAGCTTATTGCGGCCCGCTTGTTGAACTTGAGAGCGTAGTCATACCGATGTCGATGTCGCCGTTGGTCCTCGGGTTGGTCCGGCCGTTGTTGAGCCATATGACAAACGTGGTGAAGGGGTGTTGGAGCGCACGAGCGAAAGTTGCATCATGTTGTCTATCGCGGCGTGCGGCCCCGCCGCAAAGGCATCCCCGTTGCATAGCCTCGGCAGCCCGCTGTCGGGCGAACTTGAAGGTGCTGATGTAGTCATACGAGTCCTCGCCCGATCCGCGTTGGTGCGAGGTTCCTGATGAGGTCGCCATAGATGGGAATCTTGAAGCCACAACGGAGACACTGTGAGGTGTCCCAGTCCTCCGCTGGCGCCCGGCTTGGCATGCGTATGAACCAAAGAAGGACCGCTATTGTTAGGTGGATAGCGGCATACCTCATCTCTTTGTTAGGGCTGAAGTTCTGTTGTCGTCGTGCTAATGGGGGGCGCCTTTCTGCGCTAGAGCTCGTCTTGGTGTCATCGGGAAGTCGACTACTAGAGCAAAGGTCGGCCGCATGAGATCCATAGCTCGCTTGTTGACGTTCCCCGACATGGTGAAAGTCCAAGGGACGTCCAGCAGGCGTAGCGGGCTGATGTCATTATCGAAGTTCAATGAGTGGATGATCATGCCGACGGTGGCGCCCGTGGGGGCTTCGCTGGTGTTCCTAGTGGTGGCGCCCGTGTGCACGCCGCTGTTGTCGTGGATGTTGTGGTGTAGGTTGTCGACGCCGGGGTCGATTGCGGTGCCCTTTGGGAGGGGCGCCATTGCGGTGGTGGTGCCCTTGGAGGTGTTGATGTGGAGGATGTCGAGGTGAGCGACGTCAATGGTGACGTTGGGTGACGTCATTGTAGCATTGACAATGGTGGTAGGGGCTTTATGTTGGTTGTGAAGGACATGCCTGGTGATTGTGGAGCGGGTGATGTTCTGATCTACAAGGTGGTTGATGCCATTGGTGTCCATGTTGCCAACAATGTCCGAGACGTAGAGATCGACATCAGGCGATGTCAGTGTGTTGCTCATGATGCTAATGGCGTTCCCGATGCTGCTGTTGTCAAAGATGACATTGCTGGTGTTGTAGGAACTTATCTCGGACCGTTGCCGGTGTCTTGCGACATAGGCCTAGTTGGGTAGCCGGTGGACGCCGGTGGTGGCCTCTTTATCCGATTTGATCCGAGCCGCGACCGTGGAGGTGTCCGCGGGGTAGGTGTGCTCGTTGTTTGTAGCGCCGGTGGTCGCTATGGGACGACGCCGGGCGGCACCCGTGGAAGCACCGTTGTCGCCGCTGGCGCCGTGGTAGGTTATCCAACATGCCACCGACCTTCATGTAGGTCAGGTACCCTATGAGGATGGCGCTGTGCTAGGATGGGAGGATGGAGCCGCATTTCACCTTGACGTGGTTGGAGATGGTAGCATGGTTGGTGGCATTCTCTGATCCAAGCACGAGATGGCATCCATGATCATCTCCCCGGTAAGACGGTAGCGGAGTGGCCATCCGATCTTGATGGCGGCGGTGGTGGGTGGATCGGCGGGCCTCCGAAAGTACCAGCTGTCACAGCCGCCTTGCAGATGGGCGGCGATGACGGTGCCGCCGACGGAGGCCTTGATGGCGGCGCGCCGCTGCACCCGGTCGTGTGTGCGGGTGCTGGCGGCGGCACGGGTGGAGGCATAGGCGGCGGCGTTAGGGTTTGGGCAGAGAGCGTGAAGGCTGAAGTTGTTGGAGTTACCCCTTTATTTTTTCTTATTGGATTTAACTAATTACATGCCCCTTGTATTTATTGTCTGAGGGAGACATGCACGGTAAAAAAAATATCTAGAAGGTTTCCTTATAGATCAGAATACAATTTATTTCTTTCCCTAAATATTTATTCCCCTGAATAATTATTACTAAACAATGAAGTGAAGGATGACGACGGACTGCAGCAGCAGCAGCAGTGCGTGCGCGGCAAGCAGCACTGGCGGCGGCGGCTAGGCCCTAGCACGCGTGCGTGCCTGGCACATTGGGCCCCCTTTGTTGGGCTGTGACAGAGTGTAACAGTGGTAATACAAAAAATCATACATCGATTTTACTATAACTTATGTACAAAAAGTCATTTATGGTTTACGGAAGTCTTCAACAAATTAATACCATCATAGGCAGCCGGAGAAATGAGGAACACACAGATAGGACCTGTGGCTGATCATCGAGCTGTACGTTTGCTCCCTAAAGCAAACTGCTGCTTCGCTTCATCTTCCTCCGTGATGTCGACGTGCCACTGCGTCTCCATGGATGTAAGGTCACACTCGAAACATCAACAACGAACGACCTTTCTCATTATCTCAAGGGAAGAGATGGGGACGTCTGGAAGGGAGACCCACGTGCCGTTCCTCTCTAAACAGTCGTCTGAAAGGGAGACAAGCCAAATCGCCCTCACCGTTTCCTTTGCTAGTTTGCCAAGTTATGTAGCTGCAGCCTGCATCCGGCCAGGTGGTGCACCTATCGATCCCAAGCGAGTGCGCATAGTGAAACATACATCCATCCCCCTGGTGCCGGTGCACTCGGCAAGCCCTACTTGGCTTCGCCCTCTGAATAGTCAATTAGTTGTATCGTCAGTGCTGGATCAGAATCCGCACGTTCGTCCTGGCATTCTGGGGGGATGGAGACGGAATGGTAAACGGTGAGTCCGTCAAGATCGAGTCCACAGCACGCCCGCCATGGACGACAGCTGCCTAGCTAGGCTCCAGCATAGATCAACATGCATGCATTGTTAGGCACGGCATGCATGGCGGCTTCATTGACTAGACACTCGTTTTTTCATCATGCATGCATGGTTAGGTGTGTACTAGTCAGGATGGAAATAGATCCGCATCAATCATTTTAATCCTGATATGAACCATAAGCAATCTCTATTCTATTTCATAAATAACTCTTGCTTAATGGTGAAGATACGACGACGACAGATCCTTCCCCTTTTCCACACAGCGCATCCTCGTTCTGTATGGTTGTCCGGCTGTCGACGTTGATGGAGTGGTGGGCGTTGTAACTACTGTCAACAGGGGTAAGTCGTAAAGATAATGATAAATGATAAGTGTCAAGTAAAAGATCATGGTGTGCCACTAGAATGTATCATAAAAGGCAATATTAACATGGTATAGGTAGAGCAGACAGAATATTCCTAAGTTACTCCTAATTACATGTTAATGCATACTAAGATTAGTGCAGCACACCTTGTAATCATAGCAGGAAAACAATACATCTACACATGGTAAACATTACTAAGGAAGATCAAGAACACCTTGTAATCATAGCAGGAAAACAATACATCTACACATGGTAAACATTACTAAGGAAGATCAAGAACAAAGCAAGTCTATCATAGTAATAAAGCTCAACTTGCCCTACATTCGGGGGGGGGGGGGGTGGACTACAAAGGACTTAATGGTGATATCACATCCACGATCTACCACATGACCCGGAATGTAGGGTCCAATCACAGGCAAACATTGTATAAACACCACGTTTACACATTGTCGACCACCCACAAAGTGTATAGCCAAGTGGGCGCTATACGACTCCATGCTTGAATATAAAGACAATCTAGCTATACTAAGCATATAATCATAATAAATATTGAAAAATATAACTAAGAATATAATCATTGAATAGAGCAACATCATCACAAATGTAAGTAACCAGATACTTACAAATTAGATACAAGAGAGAAGCCACGAAGCTCGGCTCCCGCTACTTGATGATCAGGAATCCAAGGCAAGCTTGACTTCCTCTAGAACTAGCCTAGATAGCTAATGCTCTAATTATGGTGGAACTAGGGCTTGGGATCTTGACTTGATGACTTCATTGGTATGGAGAAAAATGAATTAAAATGAATTAGGGTTTCACCCAGGGGCCAGGGGGTCTTATTATATAGCCCCGGAGGATGCACCGTGACCCTTGGATCAAACTGACCTTGAACAATGGTGTAGATCTCTTCTCAATGGCGGTTGTGAACCGACCTAACAAGCTGGTGGCTGACAGTGGAACCCCCAGGGTGGCCGCCCTGGCCAGGGAGGGCGGTCGAGCTGGCCCTATTCTAGGTGGGTCCCACCTTCAGGGGCCTGTGTTCTAATCCAATTAATCAGAAAGGTTTTCTTATTGATAGGAATACCTTTTGCAAGTAATATCTTATTTATTTTCTAATAGAAGATTTCCTTGTAAGTTGGAATATCCCCATTACAAGCAAAGGTTTAACCTTATCACAAACTCTTTATTTAATTTATGTCCTAATTTGCGGACTGTTGACGGTGATGGCGGCGTGGGTAGCAGCGGCCGCACCCACCACCCAGAGTGCGCGCTCCGTGCTCCCTTTGGGCCGCGCCCTACCCCTCTCTAGGCCGGGCCGATGTCGTACTGCGACAAAGTGAATGGTAATTTTTTTTTTTTTTGCTTTGGTTAAATTTTTTATTTTTTACTGGCAGTTTATGCAATATTTATCTTAATAATTTGCCTTTTCAGATTGCACCTTGTCTTGTTTTGGTCCGTTACGCTCTTCCGGAGTTTCCTAACGTTAGTGTACTATATACTGTATTATATTTCCATGGTAACAATAGATGTTGCTTGTCTCTATCGCGGCGTGCGTGAGCCATGACGACCGTGCTTTACATGGCTCTATCCCGGCCCATGTAGCCGCGGGGTGCTGTCAACAAAGGGAGAACTCGAGCATTGCTGCATCCTGCTGCACCGCGCGTTAACTCTGTCCTTTCTAAAACCGTCGGTGTCATGCCTGATGGCTCACAAGAGAAACGACCTGGCACCTGCCGATGTCCACCTATCAAGCTGTGCGAGGAGACTGCATGCTGATGCTGAATCCGATGTTTATTACAGTATAAAGAAAGACTCAAGACAACCAACTAATTTCTTGTAACAAATGTTTGGTTGAAGTATACATCGAATGTGCTCTTGTGCAGCTCATGTACATGAGATTGCGAAAGAAAGCATATTTAAGAAAAGCTCAGCAAGCAAACTGCTTTAACCAAGCTATTTAAATCACGGTTTGATTAAGCATCAAATTTAAATGCAATTATAATAGATAAATATATGTTATAAATACTTGAATACAATAGATACAAACAAAGTGCTCCAGAGAGATACAAATATACTTCAAAATACAACTACAAATGGTGCAAATGCAAATACATAACTTTACTTCTACCCACATGTCCCAACAATAGGGGGGTGAGGGCTGCAACACAAAGCTCATGTTGCCATATTATGCACTTCACATACTTCATATACACTAACATACACAGCAATGGTGACCAGCAACATCCACGCGCTTGAGTTCAATTACAGATGAAACACCAATACAGTGATGTGCGTACATCACTAAAACCTTCAAAGCTTCCAACCAAAGTCAAAATGGCTGCAAATCTTCAAATATGAATAGGAACATCATAAGGTGTGGCCACAAGGTGCAGAGGGTTGCGTCTCTTTGTTGTAAAGCCAACTTTTGTTTCCATGTTGAGCTCATCTGGAAGCATTTTGCCTGGTAGCCTCCAATTAAAGTAGAAGAGAAGCCGTGCCACGAGGAGCTCTAGGTTGGCCAGACCAAAGCCCATGCCAGGACATACCCTCCTGCCACTACCGAATGGTAGGTAATAAAATTCTGTGCCATTGTAGTCGGCCATATTGTTCTGAAACCTTATTGGCTTGAAATCCTCGGGATCCTTCCAGTATTTCGGGTTTCTTGCAATTGCCCATGTATTGATCAGAACCCTACAACCTTTGGGGACCTCAAACCCATTGATGCCACACGTTTCCCGGCAGAGACGTGGTACAAGGACAAAAGGTGAATGAAGACGTAGCGTCTCCTTGATCACCATCTTTGTGTAGTGTAGCTTGTCCATAACGGATTCATGATGATGCGGCATTATGTTGTTGAAGGCTTCCCGCACCTCTGCTTGTGCCTTGGCCATCTCTGCTGGATGTCTCATGAGCTCTGACAAGACCCACTCGACTACAGTTGAAGTTGCTTCTGTCCCACCTACGAATAAATCCTACGTACAAGTGATTGAAAAGCAATTAAAATGATGTTGGAGCAAAAAGCTTTGATCATACGCTTGTAATTAGTACTCCTTCTATCATGTGATACAATGCATTCTATAATTTTTAAGATAAATGTATTCAAATGACGTATGTACCCATGAATTAAACCAGATTAAGACGTTTCTCCATATATTATGGTATCTTTTTAAAGAAACTTTGGCAAATCTGAGCATGGGCGCCATATAGAATGCCCTTTATTTGTTGTCTACAATTTTTAGAAGTCATAATGAACTATATTCGAGGTTAATTGAGGGAATATAAGGTTTCGTTTTTTTCCTCCATAGTCGACTCCTGCCTGGTAGGAACTGTAGGACAGCGACGTGGACCAACTTTCGTGCGATACCGTGTAGTTCAGTTTGTTGCAGGCTTGACTGCCTACATACCGTGTGTATCACTTCCTCTACCAGATCCCTCTCTGTGTATATGCATTATTTAGGATATAGACAGTTCATACCATCAGTAAAAATATATTATACACCACACACATGGCAAGGATATACTATAATATTAACATTGTCACCATTAAGGTTATAGAAAAGTCCTTCATGTTTAACCAATTTTCTAATAAACAATATTTATATTTTTGCCTACAAATCAACTGATTATGAAAATATTATTCTTCTTTATTTATAAATGGTCAAATTTGTAAGATAATAAAACCAGGTATTGTTTTGCTTTCTTTCCGGGTTGCTTGTGTAGCAAGCATTTAAAAGCAGGACTGACTTACTATCATGTTGGCCTTGATGTTGGTGTTGTCGAAGGAGAAGCCTAGTTCCTGCTCATCCCGGATCCTCAGCATGATGCTCAGAATATTATCTTCATCGGCCTCATCCTCTCCATCACCATTTTTCACCTTCCTTTCCTTCCACTTTGCCTCACACTGGTCGATGATCTTGTTAAACAATTCATCGAGCGACCGGTGAGACCTCCGGGCGCGGCGTCTTACCCCAGTGAGGACGCCGATGAACCACAGCGATGGAAAGAGGTCCGCGATGCAGAAACCCGAGGCGTCGCCAGCACCACAGCGATGGCTGACAGGAACTGATCTATGGCCTCCTGGCTGCAGCCATCGCCGAAGATGGCCCGAGTCGTGATGGAATTCGCACGCCACGAGCAGCCTGCTGATGTTAACTGAATTATCTCCAGCGCCATGGACGCAGCGCGATCTTGGCAACGAGGGACATGGTCTCGCTGTCCCTGATGGGCGCGAAACGCCGACCTTGCGCTGCGCTGAGAAGCTCGACGACGCAGAGCTTGCGCAGCGCCCGCCAGTAGTCGCCGTGAGGCTGCGGCCGATGTCGAGGTCTCCGTGAGGTGACGACGCTTGTCGCGATAAAGGTCGGGCGCGACGAAGGTCAGGTCATTGGCATGGAGAACCTCCTGCGCTGCGGCCGGGCGAGGAGATGATGACGGTGTCGATCTGCCCGAGCCGCAGGTACATCACCGCCCGTGCTTGTCGGCGAGGTCCCGGAGGACGCCTGTGGCTGTGAAGTGACCAGGTGGTGGATGCTGCCGATGAAGGGATGGCCGATGGCCCCGGAGGGAGCTTTTTTCTTGAGTTGGCTCTCGAACGCTGCTTGAAGGATGATACAATGATCAGCAGTGAAAGGAGAAAAAGGAAGATGAGGGCGATTTGGCTTGTCTCCATGGATGCTGAATAGGAGGATCACAAAACTGTGGCATTGAAACTCAATGGAGAAGGCCTATATATAGAACTTGGAGTGACGTGGTTTTTCGATGACGTAACATTAAGAATTTATAGTGACTGCCCCATGGACATGGACTCACTGTGGAGGGAGAGGGAGGGATGTGCCACCTCAAGGCCGTGGAGGGAGAGGGGAGGAGGGTTGCGCTGCTGGGCGCCATGGCGGAAAGGAGAGGGATAGGGGCCGGGATGAGGATGGGAGGGCCCCGGGATAGGATGCAAAGGGGATTGTTCGGCCTACGAGAGTGAAGGGAGCACCGAGCTGATGGTAGGAGCAGTGCGGCCCGGGACTAGGACGGATGAGTTAGGGTTTTTGAATCGTTTATATATTGGAGATGGTAGTGGGGTAGTCTTGATTTATCGAGGTGGTTGAGTTAGAATGCCCACCTCGGTTAATGACTTGATAGACCATGATTTTAGAAAATTCAAGGAAAAAGAAACATCACATATGTAGTTAATATGAGTGAGAAAGACTAGTCAAAAGTTTTAGCCACATATTAAAAAGAGAATTTTGTGTTCCTCAACAATTTGTAATTAACTTTTCAAAACAATATTTCAAAGTAGCTAATGATTTCAAATTAAAAAGCTGTCAACTATAAAGTTGCATAACTTTTGAGGTCTACACGCCTTATTCTGGCCTTTTTTCAATTTGAGGTCATATAAAAAAACTAAAAAATTAATATTAAATATTTGACATCCAAACAATCTCAAATAAAAAACATTTAGACTACCACGTTGCAGATCTCATCGAGTACTACAATTTGACATAAAGTTCATCTTCTTCCGACATCACATGAGGAACATATGAAGTTTTCTTATATATCACCATCGGTGCAAACCACGACCGGCCGCGATACTATCCGTGTCGGTTTGTGGCAAAAACAAACAGTGATGACCCAATATCACTGCCGCTTCATGGCTTAAATTGACAATGATACGAACCGACAATGAAGACTGAATATCAATGTCACTTCATCCTATCGCTTGCTGCTTTTAGCCAAAATCCAGTAGTGATGATGCCAGCAGTGATGATCGATCTGTAGTAGTGATTAAGAGTTTGTGCTAACCTTTACACATACTTTTGTGCCATCCGAAGGCACCATCACCTCCGCAGGCACCGCCACTCTCATTTGTTTCTATGATGGATAAATTTTTTTGTCATAGCCGAAGTCGGAGTCCGGACTATCATTACTACAGAATCGCTCATCACTACCGCCGTATCACTGCCGAAATTTAGTCCACCGGGCAGCGATGAACCGCACCGCGCAAAGATGAACCGCTCAGCGCGGACAAACCAAGAAACTCCACGAGCTCGACCAATTCCGACAATGAAGATTTAGATCACCACCGGGTTGAATCATTCCCGTGCAAAGGGTTTTGATGGACACGCATCACTTTCGCGGGTTTGAATTAGAACCGATAGCGATTTGAAGATTGACACAACCGGGTTGAATTGGAACCGATAGCGATTTGGGAGGGGAAGCAAAATACAATGACAAGGAACAAGAAAACAAACGACGTAAAATGTAAGATTAACGCGCATCGATTAACAAACGACTCTTCCATTAACAAACGACACAAACCAAATTAAACTATCATAGAAACAACCGATATAATAAATCAACATAAAAAGAAAGCGGATGGCCTAATTAAGCCGCCTTCTTGGCCTTCTTGGCCTTCTTGGTCGCCCGCCCGGCCTTCTTCCCGGGGCGGCCGACCCATCTCCTCCGCTTTGGCCGGTCCCCCGGCGAGGCTATCGGCCAAGTACTCGATCCGAGGGCGATGATGGACTTCTCCTCGAAGGGGGTGATTCACCGCTGGCGGCAGCCAACTTGGTCAGCCAGCCGTTGAGCTTGTTGCGGGGGCCGAGGTGCTCGCAGGTGAACTTCTCCTCGAAGGGGTGATTCACCGCTGGCGTGCCAACTTGGTCGGCCAGCTGTTGAGCTTGTTGGGGGCGGAGCTGCGCGCCGCAGGTGAACTTCTCCGCCCGGCTGGCAGCCATGTCGATCATCGGCGGCGCCACCGACCCGCCATCGTAAACGGGTAGAGAGGGGAGTGTGTTTGAGAGCGGAGTGTTGGAGAGCGGACCGGAGATAGGGGGGTTATGTACGTATAAATAGGACTGAGCCAAGGTTTCTAAGATGAGGGAACAGTAGAACGCAAATGATAGAAAATTAAGATTGACACGCATCATATTAAACCGATACAAGGAAACAAGAGAACCCAAATTAACGAAAAGATAAAGAGATTGACATGCAAATGATTAACCAACAACCGATTCCTTAGCAAATTAACCACACGATCATTGTATCTTACACATCCACACAAATCGACAACACATAAATTAACTTAAAAAGAAGAGAACCTAGGCCGCCTTCTTGACCTTCTTAGCCGCCGCGGCCGGCCGGCCCCGGCGGCCGGCTTCCCCGGCCTCCTCCTCCGCCTTGGCCGGTATCCCTTCTCGGCGAGGGTATCACCCAGAGTCGATCCGAGGGCATAGAAGTTGGCCCTCTCCTCGAGGGGCAGATTCACGCTTTGGCGTGCCAACATCGCCGGTCGGCCGCTCAGCTTGGTGAGGGCGGCACGGAGGCGCCCACAAATAACTTCATCTCCTCCGGTTGGCGGCCATGTCGACGATTGTGGGCGACGAGTCCAAATTTTCCCGTGAGAGGGGCACGAAAGAGTAGTGTTGGACAACGGGAGGGGGCGGGGCGGGTATAGATGTGGCGTTTCCAAAAGACGGTTCCTCGAAAAACGTTAACGGCGATCGCTGCGCCCAATGACCATCTCCTCGGCACTCAACGGCGATTGTATTTTCCAAGGCACAACCGACGCTTAATTGTTTGTTGTTGACAAATTTTACATTGAACAAGTTAAGATTCAAATCAAATTTAAGCGCTATTTAATTTTAATCGCCCTTTGAACTGAAACGAAAAATGCATTCAGGGGACAGAGGGAGCAACACACAACAATAATATATATTCTATTATATATAAAAACAAAAAAAAAAATAACATATATTAAAAATGATAAAAAAAAAAAAAAGAGGAAGGCCGCCGCCTAGTCCTAGTCCTCCTCCTCCTCCTCCTCGCTGGCGTCGTCCTTCTTGGCCAAGGCCTTGAGGACGATCTCGGCCAACTCTTCCACCTTGGGGGCGTAGTGGTTGATCTTTTCTTCCAGTGGTGGATCCACCCTTAGATGAAGACCATGGCCGTCCGCTAGCTCCTTCAAATTCCCCGAAGGTAGGCCGGAGACGATCGATATGGTGAAATCCTCTCGATTAGGGCGGGCGCCGACCGCAAGCTCATCGGCCGCCGGCTCTAGCCGCCAGAGACCGAACCTCCATGCGGTCCCGCTTAGGAGAGGGCGGGATGTAGGAGTCGGTCGCCGCCGGAGTCGGACCCGGGCCGGCCGGCGCTCCACCACCGGATCCTTGCCCTTGCCCCTCCGCCACCTCCATCTCCTCCCCGTGCGCTTTGTTGGATCCCGAGCCTCGTGCAGCCATGGTGCCGATGATTGCAAAGAGAATGTGGCTGGGTTAGAGATCGAATCGAAAGGATGAACGCCATGATCGGAGTGTGTGCTTAAATAGTGAGTTAATTAGCCGCTACCCACTTCCCCATGATCGAACGCCGGCGTCAACGCAACCGCTTGAATTCCCACGATCGCCGGTTGGAATTCGCGACGATCACTCTGCTAGCACCGCGCTTTCCGCGACGGTTTGGCGCTTTGAATTCCTAGGCTGCGCTTTCCAATGGCGGACGCCTCCACCTTTCATTGATCACCGCCGGGCCCATAAATAAACCGACAAAGATTAACAAATTTAGATACCAATTTATATATAGGACATTTTTGTATGGGCGCTCAATCACCAACACGAAATGACCTTGTCATGATCTACAATTTATATATAAGATAATTTTTGCATTTGACAAAGTGTTGATAAACATTCTTCATAATCGACACATCTCTCATATAGTTTAATAAACTATATATGAGATCCATGATTTTGTGACTATTGTTTACTAACACTTTCTCAAATGTAAAATGACCTATATAGCTATTGTAGATCTTGATGAGCTCTAACAACTTTGTATTCAAAAAAAAATTTTATCCAACGCCATTTCATGCTTTGTTTGACCAAGTTTGACCATGTCAAATTTTTGAATTGCAAAATAAAGATCCTCGACAACTTTTCGGCCAGATCCCGACGGGCGGAGGCCGGATCCCGCGGCGGCGGCCGGATCCAGATCCGGGCCCTGGATGGGCTCCCGTGCGCGGGCTCGGGATTTTTTATTTTTTTAGTTCATTAACCGTGGGCGGGCAAAAACCGCCATGGAAGTTAGATCCATTTTCGTGACCCTATGTGCATGGCGGACACAAAACTGCCACCGAAAATGTAATTTGCCCGCCACGGAAGTTCTTTTATCTAGTAGTGTGAGTACCTGATTTTGTGCTTAGCTCACAGATTATTTGCAACTTGCGAAAGTGTTTATTGTTAGTCTACGAGATTACAGCAAAACTCAAGTTTCAGATGCAAGCAAATGCGAAATAGCTGTGCGAGAACATGTATCTTTCTCTTTCAGTGGAAGTTCTAACCGGTAGTCCATAATTAATTGATTATGTTTAAGTTTGTTTGACCCTTGGTGTTTGCTTAACGTGATCCCATTATATATATGGCTCTACTGGTTAAATAAGATTTTATTTCTCTGTCATGAATGAATGTGATGTGGCGTCAAGATCAATCATATTTGGCCTGATACTTGTCCTTTGCATAGCCTGGTGACTATGTTGCCCGCGAGGTGAACATTTGATGGCGTTTACATCATATTGGATGGTCAGGTAAAATTCGTGCAAATTCTTACTTTTGTTGGTTTTATGCGTTCATGATTTTGTGATTTTATATCTAAATTATATTTTGATTTTCTTGTCAGTAGATTCATTGGAGAGCAAAATCCTGTGCCGGCATGCTGTTTCTTTATCCTTCTCTGTTTCTGTTTTGATTCTGAAGACGGCCGGGAGCTGCTCTGAGTTCTAGGTTCGTCCAAAGCCCTTAGTGCTCAGTCACGACTGGAGTAGCATATGCGCGGCAACTATAGCACAACCAACAAGATGCCACATGCGCTTTGAATCCCTCACGTCGAAGCTGCTTTTCTCACTGGTCCAGAGACTGACCTCAATCTCCTGGTGGTGCCCGATGACAGTCATGGCGTCAATCTCCTCTCCCGCCGGTGTCAGGTGCTTGACGTGTTGAGCAGCTGCAGAAAGTAATTACTGAGGAATACTAATAACTGCTAATCGAGCTATGGTTTCTGGGATGCCTACCTACCGCGCTGCTGCTCCGCCTCGAATCCACACAGCGCACTCGTCGGATATGTTCCGCACGCCTAGTAGATGATTTGGTTGCTAGCCAATATTCAAGGCTGCAATTGCATCACATTCGAGGTTGCAATTGAGCTATATTCCATCTTGCAAACGGCCATGCATGCCGCCGTCATGCGAGCTGTATAGGGCATCCGCAAATAGCGCCACCGTAACAGCTTCAGGGACTGGGCACGGGTGCGGGCTGAGGGGGCCTGGTGAAATCGCCTAGTGTTTTCACTCTTTAATGTGGCTCGTCCGTGAAGCAAAACTCGGGCTTCATTTGTCCCATTCAAGGTTGCAAAAATGGGGGAAAATATTGTGCCTCGGTTTGAGCAGGCACCGGCGAATGATCGCTGCGGTTTCTATGTAATGTGGGCGATGTTTAAATTCCTCCGCGGTCAAAAAAAAACAACAAGACGAAACTGTGTGTATACTCCCAATTCATTTGGTTTTTTTGAATAATTCAATAAACTGATCTACTGATTCATATATATTTTTTCTGAATGACAGCGCAAAAGAAAATCAAGTCCAACAATATCCTATCGCCGGAGATTGCAGCACTGCAAGAGGAGCTGGCCAAATTCATCATAGATGAGGTATTGACAAAAAGCAAGACGATTTTTCCATTGCAAAGGGTAGGGTGATCTATAAGAACGAAAAATACACCGAACTTATCAAGAGACTACTGTAGTTTGTTGTTGATGTTGTGAGAACTTATCAATCTGAACATGTGAGCTACTCGATGTCTTGGTTGCTGACCAAGACCCTCTAAACTTGTGAGCTATTGTAATCGTTACACTACTTGGTCTGACCAAGACCCCGTGATGTGGACATGTGATTATGATAATGGTTTGTTGATAAACCCGACATTATACGCTGCTGTAATTACTGGTCATTCTTATTTTGTCACGCTGCCGGCTATTACAAACCGCACTGTTGGCATAGCAATCACGCCGGACGCCCAAAAAAATGGTAGTGCCACTGTCTAGAACACCAGTAGGTTTTCAAACAACCCGGCGGTGTTAGCATAACAAACACTTTCGGTTTGTAATGTAACCGGCAGTGTAATCGTAAACATCTCTGTCGGTTGAGACAGAGCCGACAGTGTTCTTTACAATGGTACTGCCGGTTTAGATACACAACCGAAAGTGTTTCGTTTCTCAACACTACCGCCCGCTTTCAAACCGGTAGTGTTATTTGAAGTAATTTCGTCGGGTCGAATTGACACCCGGCAGTGTTGTCTCAAATCACCGCCGTGGTTTCACCCGTAGTGTTTCGAACCCCACATCACTACCGCTATGGTTCTGCCGGTTCAGTTTTCGGCAAAGGAAGGGGTGTTGGAGCCCGGCAAAGATGGACAATTCTGTAGTAGTGACATGTAGCATGGAGAAACGTATGGTCATATCGTCACTGTTTCCTTCCCTGTGTTTGACAATATATTCAGTCTTTGTCACTCGTGAGTGACACTCAATTGGGTGATATATACATAGGCATAAAAGTAAAACGAGAGAGATAGGAATCTAATTTCCATTTTATTAGGATCTCTATATATAAATAGCAGGAAGGTAGAAAACACACACACACATACATATGCAGGTCGAAGATGATACATACTTAGGTCCTGTATTGGGCGTCCGGCACATAGTGCCACTGTAACAGCTCCAGGGACGACATGGGGTGCCGGGCTGAGGGGGCCTGGTGAAATCGCCGGCGTATGAGCCAGATGTGAGACGGAAAATGATAAGGACATTCAGGCCGGAGAGATAAGCTAAGCAGAGGAGGAAGAGAAGAAAAAAACAAAAAACTGACAAATGGGCCATATCTAGCAGTTGGTGATCCTATTTTTATGTCTCCACACCAAACAGAGAACGGGTCCATTTCATCACTCTTCAACCAAACAAAAAAAAAAAAAGAAGTCATCCCTCCCATAAACCACGATCAGTACCGTTTCACCCAGTATTGTCTCCCAAACAAAATACTATAATGGTAGTGTTTTTGTGGTTGCAACGCAACGTTGCCACAATAGTCGTCACTCTAGACGCCATTTCTCTAGTGTATGGTTATATAGCCAGCTCAGCCGATTGGGTGGTTTTCGCATTAATAGTTCAGTTGTTTGCACGCTTATTTGTCAAACTAGAAGGCCGGAAAATCAGGACACAAAACATCATGGCATAGACAGTGATTTTGATCTTATATGTGCTCTTCTTTTGGATGGATATATATGTCACACATGAGATCGATATTGATATCATAAAGTCCGCTATAGAAGATATTTCAGGATGTGGACCTCAAAAAATACCACGCAAACACAAATAATCAGTACTTCATCCGTTCAAACTTATATATCACTTTAATATTTTTGGTACAATCATTTTGTAGACATATTATTATTATATTGTAGATGCGCCGCAAAAAATAGATGTTCCAAAAAAAAAAATCAATGCAATCTATATTGTAATTTGGAATAGAGAGGAATTAGGAGTCACCGGACCAGTGGGTTGGAGTGCACCCATATATATACATTAGCAGTCAATCGATAAATCCTTGAGTAATAAGTCGCCATGTATGTACAGAGTCACATTGTTGCGAATTGGCTTGTAGTCCAATGGTAGGACGGTCCATTAGGGGACGCTACCCACCAGGGTTCAAATCCTGGTGCTCGCACCTTTTCTTGGGATTTTCCCAGGATTTACCGTTAGTATTAAGTGGTAAGCGACGCCCCGCCGACGACGCAGGCGCTATGGTGACTTCGAGAATCTCCGTGATCTGCCGGCTGCCTAGTCCTTCGGAGGTGCTCATAGGGGTAGGGTTTGCGTGCGTGTGTTCATAGGGGTGAGTGTGCGTGCGTGTTGTGAGTGTCTGCGCGTGTAATGTGTAATTCTCAAAAAAAAAATGTACAGAGTCACTGTTTCCCTTATATTTTTGGTTTTTTTAATAATGCCCAATAATGCCCCAGCCTGAAATTCGCTCCCACTGGAATTCGAACTCAGGACCTGAAGGATGCCTCTAGAGTGTCTAGGCTGGCTGGAGTAACCAACCGAACCCAACATCCTTTGGCATCACAGCTCTCCTTAAGCTACAATTTGTGAAACATACACGCCACAACAACCCTGCATAGCTGACTCTTTCAAGAACCAATTGCAGTGATCTGTTTCCTTCCTATATGTTTGATAATAGGTTCTGTCAGTTTGGCACGGGTCATTGTCATTCAGTTGGGTGATTTCCTTCCCATATGTTTGACAATATATTCAGTCTTTGTCACTGGTGAGTGACACTCAATCGGGTGATCTGTACAAAGGCATAAAAGTAAAACGAGAGAGATAGGAATCAAATTTCTATTTTTTTACGATCTCTATATATATAGCAGCTAAAGGCTAGGCAGGCATCTTTCATAGCAGGAAGGTAGAAAACACACACACACCCATACTGATCGAGCCAAGCTACTAGCTTGGCCGGTGAAGGCCCTCGCGACGCTCCCACGAGGGCGTCACGGGTGGCGACTCAACCCCCTAACCCCGCCGCCACATTCCCTAGTCTCCTCCGCCGCCGCCGCCGCAGCAGCCACCGGGGCAGGCCGCGGCTGCTGCGGGAGGGCGGCGGCAGGCGTTTCTCCCCGGTGGTGGCGGGATTGGGCGGCGCCGACTCGGAAGAAGAGGGTGCGCGGGTCGCGTGATCCAGCGCGCTTCGGGCGTCCGGATTCCCTCGCCATCGCTACGCTGGGTCGGGTCCGGCACGCCACGCGCGCCCCTTCGACGGGCGGCGCCGCTCCTCGCCAATTCGGTCACCCACGACCGATCGGCGCCGCCGCTCAGCAGGCGCTGCTTGCGGCCTCACTTTTTTCTCCTCGGCTTCTACGCCGCCAGCGGTGGTCGGTCTCGCCGGCGTGGCGGTGGCCGGACACCCACCTTCCCCATCGGGTGTTGGCTTTGGAGGCGGCGCGGACGACGCGTGGTGGCAAAGTGGAATGCAGGGCTTTGGGCGGAAGGCGAATTCTTCCCCATGGTGGCGCTAGCCGACCGCCCATATCCGACGCCGGAGAACCCAAAGGCGGGCTGATCCGCGATCCCAGATCGATGGGCGCCGCAAAGACGCCGACCATGGTGGCGGTGTTCTCGGACGGCGGTGACGGTGAAGCAATTGGGTTGACCAGATCGGGGATGAACCCGTGGCCAGCCATGGTGGCTTCCACGGTGTTCGCCAAGGTGGAGGTGTCGTGGGAAGGGACGGTGAGGATGGTTGTGGACGCCGGCATTTGTTATCCGGGACCGTATTTCGGCGATGGTGCACGCCGCCTCGCGCGGTTGGCGATCGGCGTGGCCTCGTGAGGGCATGGCATTGGCCGCCACTACTGACGGGCGGTGACGCCCGAGGGCGCCACTTTCCTCGCTGGAGGGCGCCGTCTTTTCAAGTGGATCGACCAGACGGTGAAAACCTACACCATTGGGTGGGCGGCGATGGCGTCTTTGGATGGCATCTTCTCGTTGGAGACGTCGCTGGTGGAAGATCCCTTGGATGTCGGCTGGCGCCGGCATCAAGGTGGCGGCTTATCACACAAGCCTATGAGGCCTTATGCTGTTGTCGTTTACAGATCCGAGTCTCCAATGGCGGATGAGTTTTAGTCGCTTTTATTTTTCAAGTGCACCAGCGTTTTCGGGTGACTTTTGTCTTATCTGTAACACTGTTTTTCAGTTTTTTTTTGTTGGCCTGATACATCCTCGGATGACTGAAGCCGGAATATAATTTCCATTATCTAAAAAAAAAAGCTACTAGCAACCATGAGTTGGCTGCACATGGCATACCATCAACTGACGCACGCGACCACACCTGTAGCTGTAGCACAATGGCTACTGTTGCTCGTCGTTCCACTCCTGCTTCTGCTGCACTACGCTTCCCAGCGGTCAAACCGCCGCCGTGGCAGCAGCTGCTGCAACGACGACGGCAACAATAAGGTGCGGCTCCCGCCATCGCCTCCGGGGCTGCCTATCATTGGCCACCTGCACCTCGTCGGTGACCTCCCGCATGTATCCCTCCGTGACCTCGTCGCCAAGCATGGCGGCTTGAATGGCCTGATGCTCCTCCGCCTTGGCTCTGTCCCCACCCTCATTGTGTCATCCCCACAGGCTGCGGAAGCGATCATGCGCACGCACGACCACGTTTTTGCGTCACGGCCCCCATCGAAGGTTGGCGACGAACTCTTGTACGGGTCGACTGACATCGGCTTCTCCCCCTACGGCGAGCACTGGCGGCAGATCAGGAAGCTCGTCACCACCCACGTCTTCACCGTCAAGAAGGTGCACTCGTACTGTCGTGCCCGCAAAGAAGAGGTGAGTGACTACTATATATATATATATATGCAACACATATATAAACAAATCTTTCTTGCATGCAAATATTTGTATATATGCATAGGTGAGCCTGGTGATGGAGAAGATAGGGGAGGCAGCGACCACGGGCATGGCCGTGGACATGAGCATGATGATGAACACGTTCACCAACGATATCGTGAGTCGTGCCATGTCGGGCAAGTTCTTCAGGGCAGAAGGCCGCAACAAGCTCTTCCGGGAGCTGGTGGACGCCAGCGTTGCTTTGGTTGGAGGGTTCAGCCTAGAAGAATACTTCCCTGGGCTGGCGAGGTCATTAGGTTTCCTTAGCAGGAGGTGTCTGCCCAACAGGGTCCACGAGATACACAAGAGATGGGATGAGTTGCTTGAAACCATACTGAGTGACCATGAAAGAAAAGACTCTAAGCATCAGCCTGACGGAGGTGACTTCACCGATGTGTTGCTCTCAGTCCAGAAAGAGTATGGCTTGACTAGAGATCATATCAAGGCTAGCCTAATTGTGAGTGACAAACCTAGTCCGCTACCCAATATATATGCCCAATCTATATACAGTTGTTTCCTTATACGAACAAACGTACATATATATTATTAATTCATATATATACAGGGCATGTTTGTTGCGGGCACAGACACGTCATCCTTGCTCATAGAGTTCGCGATGGCTGAGCTGATGCGCAACCCACAACAGATGGCCAAGCTAAAAGAACAAGTCCGGAAGCACACACCAGAGGGACAAGAAACGGTGCAGGAAGAGGACCTAGCAAGCATTCCCTACCTGAGAGCCATCCTGAAGGAGACACTAAGGTTGCACCCACCTGCCCCTCTCCTCCTCCCTCACCTCTCCATGGCGGACTGCGTCGTTGATGGCTACTACATCCCCTCTGGTGCTCGGGTCATCATCAACGCGTGGGCTCTCGGCAGAGACCCAGAGTCATGGGAGAAGCCAGAGGAGTTCAGGCCGGAGAGGTTCATGGATGGCGGAAGCGCTGCAGGCGTGGACATGAAAGGAAACTACTTCCAGTTCCTGCCGTTTGGGGCTGGACGGAGGATCTGCCCTGGCCTCAACTTTGGGATGGCCACTGTTGAGATCATGTTAGCAAACCTCATATACTGCTTTGACTGGCAGCTGCCCATGGGCATGGAGGCAAAGGATGTTGACATGACAGAGGTATTCGGAGTGACGATTCGTCGAAAGGAGAAGCTCATGCTTGTTCCCAAGCTTCCTTGTGCTGATGCTCCTCTCCATACAAGCTGATGAGGTCGGTCGTTGTGACTGAGCTGTCAGCTGCAGTCTCCTTGCTAGTACATATATATGTCACCTGCTGCATAATTTAACTGAATAATCTGCAGTCTCCTCTATAATGTACACGTATAATATATTATATAACATCAAATCATGGGAAGTGAGCCTAGCTCACTTAGTAGGGTGCATGGAGTGAACTAGACTCTGTTTGCTTTTTGTGTCCAAACTTTTCAAGCGCACAGAATAGTGTCATAGCACTTCTCTTTGACCAAGATTATTCTAGAATATATATAATATTTTTATAGAGGGAAAGTGGTGGATAAGAATATTGAAAAAATATGCTGACTTTACTATATTATCAATATCAATTAGCAAACCATAGTCTAGTTTGGGTAACGATATATATAGTTAGTGTGACCTCATAGAAGTTGCACTCCAATAACAAGCGCATGGCTAGCTAACTGAGAGGAAAGTGAGATGGAGTTTCCTAGACCTCCTTTATCACAAAAAGGCTATTTCTCGTAGACCCCACGCATCTTAAATACTCTCTCCGTTCTAAATTGTAAAGTCGCTCGACTTTTTGTTCATTCATTTTGCTATCTATCTAAACATATTATCATATCTAGATACATAGCAAAATGGATGCATCAAAAAAAAGTTAAAGTGACTTACAATTTGGAACGGAGGAATTATGCAAATAGTAGTTTCTTATAAGTTTCTCTACAAAACAAAAATCCTACATAATCATATTTCCATGAAGAAATAACTTGTATGTAACATCCCAAATTTTAATATGTCATTAAACATATAATTAAAATTTTGGTCATGTCATCATAAGCTTTGCAATGCACTCATAATTAGTCAGCTTGAATTGCATTCACTAAAACAAGTATAATTCATAGGTTACTTGTGCTCAAGTGAAAGAGCAATTTGAATATAATCTAGTTTAAATTTAAAATTCTGAAAACCCTATATTCTTTTATTCGTTTTATCCCCTTTTCTATAACTTCAAATTTATGCAGACTTTGACAAAGGTTCGAAAAAGAAAAGTGGTAGATCTTTTCATGATCTACAAATGTGATATTGGAAGTTTTTCAGGCTTTCATATAAGTTTTCAAATAATTTTGATTTCCATTTAAAATTTAATTTATCCCTATTTCAAAAGTCTATTTTAGAGGTTGAATTTCAAAATGTTCCTTTTATGAAAAGTGTAGATCTTTTTATTTGGAGCAACTTTCGTTTTGGAGATTTTCATCTTCTATTCAAAATTTCAAAGTAATTTGAAGAATTTGATTTAGCATTTGGTTTTCAAAGAAAAAAATGAGGGAGAGATCAGAGTTGGCAGGCACGCTGCCCACCGCTGCCACCCTTCATGGTGCTTCAGGCGCCCCTGCCGTGCACCTCCTACTTTGTCTTTGGGTAACGCGGTAGCTGCGTGTTGAGCACCCGTCCATGCGATGCGTTTCTCTTATTCTACTGCGGTCGTCATCCTCGTCTTTCCATCTTTCTACCGTCATCGGACACCTCCGCCCGCGCACCATGTCATCGCCGTCGAGCTCCACTCGACCAAATTGATCACACCACTAGCTAGCCGCAAGAACCTTTCGCATCCCTTGAACCCACTCGCGCCGCCCAAACCCACCCGAGAATCGCCGGTAGCGGCGTCTTCTTCCCTCGTTGCCGCCGAGGCGCCTCCATGAGTTGTCTCAACACCGCTAGCACATCCCAATGAGCCGTGATGAACCATCTTCGTCTCACGTTTTCCTCATCATGTTTATGCTCGTGCTCTTGACCGTTTTGCCAGAAGGAGTCCGTGCGGGTCGGAATGTCTTCGTCATCGCCGATTGCTTGCCGCTGTAGACACCTTTATCACGGGCGTTTGACCACCTCTGCTCTGTCCCTTCCTCAAATAGCGGAAGCATCATCGTCTTGGTGAGCTGCTGGTGATGCCTGTGCCATTCGTTTACTCTTTCCCACATCGAAACGCGGCCAGAACATCGGTCTCCGGTGAGTTCTGCGTTGCCATGCCGCTGCGCACATAGACACATCCGGTTAGTAGTAGTTTTGGTTTGATTAGTCGAGGGTTCAGGTTACTGATCGTGTCGGAGTCGCCGGAGACGCCACCAGCGGGCCTTTCCACCGTCCGCGCAGCGCCACAATGGCACTATGGCTGCGGACAAAGGTGCCTCTGTGCCCTAGATGGCAGGTTTGGGGTATCAACGGGTGCAAGGGAGTTGAGGGGGTCAGGTTGGTCCAGGCCCGGTCGTCGGGGACCTAGGAGCCGGCGAGTTCTCGCCCATCAAAGCCGGCACTGCCGTAGTCAGCGCGTGCAGACTGTTGGTCCGGCCTGTGAGCACAGCTCCAGGCCACGCACAGTGATGGGCGACTTTCGTGCGAAGGCCAGTTTTTTTTTTTTATTCAATCTCTTTAAATGTGAATAGTGCCTGATTTTCTGAATTTCATATAAATTCATTTATTGCTTCAAAAATTCTAAAATTTTTTGTGTTGCTTTCCTATGATGTTGTTTACATATGAAAAATACGAACCTTGTATTTTGAGTACATTTGGCATGAGTGTCACACCCAAATTTAAGAACAAAAATGGATGCATAAAAATCTTATGTGCGCCCTGAATGTCACACACATAAGCTGCAAATCGATAAAAGTCCCATCTCGGTGTTATTACATATCGTATAAATATTCATTACAAGTCTCAAACAAATAAAATAGCAACTCAGATCACTCTCGCCGTAGTGACTCAAACATAGGGACAAGTTTACTGGTTGACACCAAGCCTAGTACTCATCATGGTAGTCATCACTATAGTCCTCATTCTAGCCTTGATCTATTGATTGTAATTTAGCAAGGCAACATCTACCCAAATCCATGGTCATTATAACATAAATAATGTAAAGCATAAAACGATAACTATGAAACAATTAGCAAATAGAGTCATCATCGTTGATGCAAAGAGTTCCAAGGTCACCGTGTCCTTTGGCGAGGCTAGTATACCGGTTTGATAAACTCGTGCGGTGGTGTACACTTTCACTATGAGTCGTGATCCCCAATTGCAAGGGTCGGCCAAACCCGGGCACCAAGAACCACTAAGAAGCCCCCTAAAGATTAGATCTAACAAGAACCCACCCTTCCTATGTGGCACATAACTCGCAGCCTATACTCACATATTACGAGATAGGGGCATACTATATCCAATTAGGCACATCCTCCAATGTTGCTAGAAAATGATCTCTCGGGGAACTAATGTCGAGCCATATAACCTCTATTGTTGTCTTTGTAAATCCCAGCAATCTAATACGAGACAAATCATCACATTGCCAAATATTCATTTTTAACGTTCATTGCATAAACATTAAGTAAGCTATAAGATCATGATTTAAATCTAGCATATTCCAAAACTAAACTTGCCTTGATTCTCAAAGTATTGCTGGTCTTTCTCGAGAAGATCTCCTGGTCACTCCCGAATTGCTCACCGACTATTCTCAATCATGAAGCAACACCAAACAACCATCCGAGCAAGCATACATGAAACAAACAAGGAGATAAAATTAGAACAGTACACCACCAGCAGGAAAATAAGTTAAAAAGTGTTTAAATCTAACCTACGAAATCGCTACGATCACATCAACGCAAAAGATCACCGAAATCATATTTAAAATGACGAAGATATGAATTTCTCAAGTTTCGCAAGAATAATGATTAAGAAATTTAAAAGTCGGAAAACCTACTGACCAGTAGCGAGATCATCTAGAATGTGGAATTACAAAACTAACGCAATTTGAATGGTTCAATTTGGATTTAAAATGGAGAAATTATAAACATTTGAAAATAATGGTAAAACTGAAATTATTTGAAAACGTAATTTCGATAAGTGAAACCATAATACAATTCCTATGAGGAAAACGTAACGTCGGGAATGCATGAATGCTGCGCCTAAATCACTTAAAAAGTGATGTTGGTTTTTCTGCAAAATAGCCGGCCGAAAGGGTACGTGATCACCTGAGCCGTTGGATCGGAAATCAGCGGCCCTGATTAGATCGAGCTGAGCTCGGGCGGCGCTCCGTCGGACTAAAAGATGGGCGCAGCGGCGCCATGAACGCCGGTGACGATTTCTCGCCGGAGAAACTCGAACTGGCGATTTAGGCCACCGTTTTGAACGAGGCCGGCACCAATGGAACGATAATGACGATGCGAACTCACCAAGGCCGAAAGCAGAGTCCGAGATGGCTTGTAGACGACGGACGGCTTGACGAGGCGGAAAACGGCAAGCTGCAAAGTTCAACGTCGTCGGGTGAGCGAAATTGAACCAAAATACTGGCAGAATCGAGTTCGCGAGGTCTCGGCGATGCTCTAGCTAGCACCGGCTTACAGGGAGAACGAGACGATGGCTGCGGCAAATTTGAGCTCGGGCGCTCCAATGGCGGCAGCTAGGTTTTCGGCGCGGTTGTAGCTCGGAAGGAGAGCGTTGCGAGACGATTAGATGGAAAAGGATGACCCGAGGCGGTGACAAGGTACTTACAGGCTCGGGCTTATGCGATTTGGAAGAGGGAGATCGCGATTTCTGCGGGATTTGGTGCGGCGTTCGTGCTCGAGTCGTACTCGGCTCCAAGTCGAGATCAAGGGGAGGGGTAGCAGCGCTGCTGCTTTGCTCCAAGGCTGGGCTGGCCCAAGAAGACAAGGCCGAGCGGGCCAAAAGGGGAGATGGCCAGCGGGCCAAACCAGGAAGTGCCCACTCGGGCTGAGCCAGCCAACCAGGCCATCGAGCCAAAAAGGAGCTGACGGCAAAAAGGCCAGAATGGGGCAACTGCGGTAGGAAAAGAAACAAAAGAAAATCTCTTTTCTTTTATAAACAAATTTCATAAAACATCATTTGCAAAGGAAAAAAGAAATCAGTTTCAGTTTCAACAAAACTCAACATCACAAGAAAAATATATGCTCCAGCACGAATGCAAAATCAGGTCTCTAGCCTTATATTGAATTTTAATTTAATAAAATTATTGTTTTCTCTAAATTCAATGCATCACATAGGGACATAAATAAATCAAATTAACTATTTTGAAAACATGCAAATTTTCAAGTGTTACAATGAGTAACAATTACCTTCTTTAATTGAGAAAGGCATCTTCCATGATTTTTACAAAATAGAGTATATGTTCAAAAAACATAAAAGTCTATTTGACACTATTTTATGGCATGATATACCTCTATAAAAAAAGGTTGGAGTCATTTTAAGATAGTTGGTTTATTTATTATGTTATGCTTTATTTAATTATGTTGGTTAGGGAGTGATCCCTATTAGACTTTTGTGTGACTTTTAGGTTGTTTTGTGAATCTTGGATCATACCATATCAAATGGACCTCGAGAACTCCTTTAGTAATGTTAGTAGTTCAACAAGTTGGTTTTGTTGGCTTGCAACTTCATCGTGTAGGAAAGTTGTACTCAAGTTGTTAATCTTTTCATGCACCATCAAGCATCATGTTTTATAGTCCATCATGTTTATGCATGAATTATTTCATGTAGTGAACGAGAACGAGATTGTTAAGGCGAACAAGTTTATGAGGAGGTTTAGATCCAATGGAAGTTGGTTTTGATATATGTGGTAATTTCCCGAGCCCCACTATCCAGAAAACCAAGGCAAACCCTGGATGCATTTAAACCCTTTCTTGTGGTTTTACAAAAGTTTTAGCAACTATGATGATGATATGTTGCATTAAGTAATTAGAAGTTGAGTGATAACCTAATTGCTGCATTACCGGCCATCGTGATTATCTCGATATCGGCCTTGTTAACCTGTTTTATTTGAAAATGCCAAGTTATGCTTAGCCATGCTTTAGTAGTCAAGCTTTTTCATCAAAATATTTTAAATGGTTGATGATGGAATAACTTGGAGGTTATTGAGTTAGTGTATTTAATATGAGATCGGGTGGGTGAAGGATCGAGATGGGGACTAAATGGGGGTGAATAGTCCTTGCTAAAACTAATTGTGTCGGCTAATCGAATATGAAGCGGAATTAATACTATTCGCTTAGCCAAGACTTCACCCCTTTATCCAAAACACTAATAGCACCTCTCAAAAGATTCTACACAAAGCAAATGAGGTGCTAAGCCTAGCTTGAGCTTCTAAACAATTATGTGTAAGGTCACCCAAACCTATGCACTAGTACTTTAGCAAACGGGGAGATCCTACACAATTCTAGTAAGCAAAATCACAAAGCCCTAATCTCACTAGATGCTCAATGACAAGGCAACAGAAGCCAAACCAAAAAGCTCAATTTACTTAGCTAACACAAGCATAATATATGTATAAATATAAATACAAAGCTTCAGATATAGAATGCAAGCCACCAAAAAGTGTGGACACAAGATGACACTGGTGATTTTACCGAGGTCTCGGGAAGCTTGCCAACTTCCCCCTACTCCTCGTTGTGTCGACCAACACCTCGATGGTTCTTGGAGTAGGCGGCTCTCCGCTAGTTGGCCCCTCAAGGCTCTCCGAAACACCACTCGCAAGGGTGGTAACTCAATGACACCCTCCACTAATGTTGCTCTTCACGATCCCCGCGTGGTGAGCACGAACCTCTCATAAATCGTTCTCCCGAGCACCACACAATCTCCTTGCGTGCTTCAACGGAGTTACAAGGTCTAAACTGTCTAGGTGATGGAAATCACCAAGAGCAATAAGAAATCCACAATTGCGGTCACCATCTAGGGCTACAAAAATGAACCCCGAAATGCAATGCACTAGGTATAGCAATCCCTATCAAATTAGCTCTAATCTTGAGTGAAAATAAATGAGGAATAGGTGGATCTTTAACCTCTCAACATCACCCACATAGAGCACTCAACGCTCTCTTGAAATTCTATTTCAAATCATGGAAGAGAATAGAGGAGAGGATGCACCCTAGGTTCTCTCCAAGAATGGGAATCGGGAGAGAGCTAGTGTTGTGCTAGGTTTGGTTGGAGAGCAAAGGGAGCAGCGAGGTCCACTTTATCCCCTAGCCTCCACCGGCACCCGGCTCCCAACGGGCAGCCCGACCCGAGAATCATCGGCGCCGACCGGTCCACGGCCCGCCCGATCCACGGCCTGCCGGCTCGCGGAGAGACGACGCCGCGGGCGGGGCTCGCCGGAGGAAGGCGGGCGATGATGAAACCGCAGCGGGACCTCCTCTCGGGCGGTTAGGGTTTCGCGAGCCCCCGCCCGTTAGAGTTACGACGAGCAACCACCATGAAAAACTTCCTTCCCGCTGTAAAATCCGCCGGCCGGCCTGGCCGCTGCCGTCGACAAGGCGGTGGCCGGGCGGGTGAGCGAGGCAAGGCGGCGCCGCCGAGCCGGCGGGGTTGGCCTCGGGCGGCCGGGTACGGGTAGGCGGTGGGGGCATCGAGCTCGCCCATGGCGGGCGGTGGCGGGCGGGCGACAGCACGAGGAAGGAGAAGATAGCGACGGGCGCGGGGCAGCGCTTAGGCCTTAGGCGGGCCCTTGGGGGCCTGGTCTGGTCAGGGCGTGGCCCGACCAGGTCGGCGCCTAGCATGCCCCAGCACGACCAGACTCCCAATGGCAGCAGAGCGCCCTCACTGGAAAGAAACGGCGGCGGCGGTAGACAAAAGAACGGACCAGCGCCTCCTCTTCGGCTTGCGTACGCAAGCTGCAGCAGCAGTGATCAGCAGCTAGCAGCGGCCAGCACTCCCGCACGGGCCAAGGCAGTTAGAGGCAGCGTGTCCAGCAGAGCAACAGGCAAGCGGCCCAGAGCGCGCACAAGCTGGCGGTCCAGCACTGCAGTGAGCTGGGCGTCAGCCCAGCAGAGCTAGCAGGCCAAGCAGCGGCAGCCCATCAGGCTTGGCCCAGCGGCTAACGCAGCAGCAGGCCAAGGCCAAAGGCCCAGCGCCGGCAAGGCTGCGTCCAGGCTCAGCAGCGCTGCTGTCTAAGCATGCGGCAGCAGGCAGAGCAGGCCAAGGCGCGGTCGACGGAGCTCCTCCAATTTTCCTTTCCCTAATTAGCTTGGCCTTGCATTCCTTTGTTTTTTTCTTTTGAATTTTCCAAATGACGACCAGCATATCAAGCAGTCCATCGTGCTTATTGCCATGCACGTCATATGCAAACTAGCAAGCTAGCTAAGCCAAGTAGTGTATGTGCATGTGTGCATATCCCATATGGATGTATATGTGAAGGATCTTATTTTTTTTTTTTTTTTCCTCCAAAAACTCAATAACTCTTGATCAAGTAGTGTGCTATCTTATCCAAAATATATCAAATCTCATGAGCATAATTAAATAGCATTTCTCAATCCTTTTCGAAGGAGTTTCTTAACTAAAACACCGTGTCACTAACCCCAAATGCAGATGCAATTTGAAACTCAAATTAGTGGCACTAGTTTAGTAAAGCACTTGAAGTTTCTCTCTCTTCATAGTATGGTTATCAAACCTAAATTCGATCATAACTTTCTCTACTCATCTATGACCGCAAAAATCAAATGCCCTATAAATATAACTTTGCCTTGAGCATTTTCATTCCGTCTCCCTCCAAGTGTCAATGCAATATATGCAACAACACGATCAAGAATGATATGATCCATTTCATATCATCACATGACCCTATTGGTACATCGATCTTGTCCTCATGTTGACACAAAAGTGCCTCTGGTGCCTCGCCAATCGACAAGCCGAACTTGCTAGCTTAACTTGGGTGCCCGGGTGTCTTGAGCCGGTGCGTGCCAGTCAATTTGACCTATAAATTGACAAGGAGATAAACGTGAGATCTAGAACGTGCCTGGTGAGACCAAGACAATTCGAATATACGCCCTTGAAGCCACTTGCAATGACATATAGTTACGAAAGCTATCATCGGCGGGGTTTATGAATGCATTCGGTAAGCATGTATAAAGATGTTGTTGGCGGTCACTATCATACATCTTATACCGCCAACTTAGCCCTAATTAAGAGAGATAGAACACACTTATGCCAAATAAACATTTACTACTCACCTAGTTCCACTTGTATTCGAGAATATTTGTTTTGCGAGAACAAACACGGAAATAGGTGAGAGTACGCCAAATAAAGAGTAATGTGCAACTCGGGAAATACGCCTTGGCCAAGGGGAACGTGACTGTGCCGTAACCGAAGCAAAGTTGACCGAAACACCTTCGGAAAGGCGACCTAGATCGGGCCACCAGCCCACACGCGAAGGATGGGCGCAAAGACGGGCCAAACTTGGGCCGCCGCGGCGGCGGCGGCGGCCGCCTGGTGCCATCCCCGATCCCTCCGCGTCTTGTCTCCGTGTCCGACTCGGAGGAGTAGAGGCGGTGCATGGCGGTGTTTTTTCGGGGATTTGGCACCAAAACTCCCGCCAAGAATCACTTTCATTTCACTATAAATAAGAGGCCACCCCCTTCCTAAACACAACACACACACCCTTGAGCACTTCACTCACTTTCTTTAGTCCTAGTTGTAGTTTTGAGCAAGGTTGAGCTTCAAGGAGGGCTTGTCTCCTTGGAAGGATCTTTTGGTAATATTAATATTATTATGGAGTTCCTTTCAATATTCAAGTCTTTATATTCATATTGCAATATGTTCGAACTAGAGTATAGTTACCCTCATTTTATCTTATTAATGTGTGAACTATGATCTAGTTGACATATTAATAGATAGGACTTGGCTAATTATAGAATTAACCGTCATATGTCGACTCGCTAGAGAGTGGTTGGTTTATGTAGATTATGATGGTTTGGTGTACCTTCGGGTTTACCTTTATCCTTGCTTGTCGATCCATAGGGTCGGAGTCCCGGGGGGATTTAGGTAGTTTTCTATACACGTGGATGTGGTGTCCAGGTTTATAGTAATCATCAGAGATGTCGGCATCCCACGGTAGTGAGGTAGGGGGGTGGTGGTGACACCCTGTTCCACCCATCGTATTCCTCCACGTTCGGATGTTGAGTTGGAGTTCGAAAGTGTCCATCGGCTAGCGCACTAGCCGCGGGCATCTCCTCATCATATGATCGTAGTCCCATCATGATTTAGCCTCCTCATATGTAAAACTAGAGTTCACCCATGTGCAATATTTAGAACCACCTTCTCATTGTAGATTCTCTTTTTATCCTTTTCTCTCCCTAGTGGTGTAGTAGCTTATGTGTGTTTGTCACTATCCTCGAATACCATTTTCCTTACCCCCGCAATTGGCTAATGGTTATTCATAAATACATTGTGGATCATCATCATCATTATGCTAGCTAACCACACAAAGCCTGCCTTCCTTTGGGAAAATATAAATCACGATACCGAATACCACCGGGTGAAATGCTACAATGATAGATCCGTGCGCTTGGATTGACTAAAATAAACACATGAATCCATCTATCATCCGATATCTCTTAACGTGGTCATTGAGAATATTATTTATTCTTAGTGATTGCACTATGAAATGCCAACAAGCATTTACGGTGCCGTTACCGGAAATAGGTTATTATCTATTTCTAGTAATGTCGTTAAGAAATATCAACAAGCATTTCTCGGCGCCGTTCTTGGGAGGGCATGGTTTTCTAAAAAAAAATAAAAATAATCATAAAAAGCTAGCATATGATGATTATAACCACATGTATGAATGATAGCCCTAGTCTTTGCAGGCTAACTTTTTTGTTTTCTTCCCGTTGTGGATGAAAACAGAGGGATAGTATATGATCGGTCGCAACCTACCGAACAACTTCGTTGACAATCCGAGGCATTAATCGAAAGAGACGGTCCCGCATCGTTAGACTGCCGTTAATCCACCGGAGGTTGAACCCATCATCTCCGTACCATCCTCATCAACACTCATGGCCAAGACACTCCGCGACTACTCAACCCCAAATGGTGGGCAATGTCCCCACTAGGCCAATCAACGTTGGAGACAAGAATTTCGAGATCCACACTTTGCCCTCATCACGATGGTACGTGGCCAATCCATTATGTGGATTGCCAGCGCGAGGATGCCAACACACACCTTTAAAATTTCCTAGAGCCGTGTGACACCATTGTCATCAAGGACGTGGAAATCGACGCAATCAAGCTCCGCTTTGTTTCCTTTATCCCTAGTGGGGAAGGCGGCGGTGGTTCTACAAAGACAAAGCTCAAGTCAAGACTGAGCAAATGCTCCACTGCGTTCCTCGCCGCGTTTCTTCCCAATGGGCAAAACCAATGCCCTCGGGGCAAGAATCTCCAATTTCAGCCCAGAATCCAAATGAACCAATTCTTGAAGCATGGGAAAGGCTGCAAGAATACATCCTTGCCCCCCCACATCACGGCATGGAAACATGGCTCGTACTTCGAACTTCTACAATGGTCTTACACCTATGTGTAAGGGCCATCTTGATGCCGGCTTCTGGAGGGCCATTTCGTCCCCTCACTGTTGAAAAAAGCTGAAGCGCTCATCGAGAAGATGATCGAGAACCAAGCATGGGGAGAAGACAGAGCCCCAACGAAAAGAGGCATGCACAACGTCAAAGAGACGGACATGCTAGTTGCAAAGATGGACCTGTTACTCAAAAGATTGGGAGATCAAGCTACCGAGAAGGAAGTCATGAACAACACTCTACCACCTCCAGAAGCATTGATGACTTGTGAAGTCTGTGGAGAGCTTGGACATTCGGGCAACAAATCTGCCCCGAAACTCGTGAAAGAGCTTGCCTTCATCAACAATGGGTTCCATCCACGTACAATAATAATAATAATAACAATAGGTGGAACAATCAAGGACGTCCCACAAGGAGGTAATGGTTTCAATTACAATTACAATTCCAATTATAACTCAAACCAACCTTCTTTAAAAGATCTAGTTCTTGGTCAAGCTAAGATTAATGAATCTCTGAACAAGAAAATATCTTATAATGATAAAATGTTAGAATCCATTAGTTCAAAACTTGAAAATTTATCTACTGCTGTTCAGAATCAATCTAGCTTTAATAAAATGATTGAAACTCAAATTTCTCAAATGTCATCTGCTATCTCACCTAAATCAAAAGAAGGTTTGGCGTAGTTTAAACCTTCACCGAAATAATTAACATGGTGACAACGAGGATTGGTAACCCTCGAAGTCAGATTTGCCCAGATGTTTTTGTAGAATCACCATTTGTCGCAAAGAAGGCAGATCCTGGTGTAAGATGAGATTTTGGCATGTTGCAATATTACATAGCCTATTCAGCATGAGTCTAATGGGGTTTTTGGGGCAAAATTTGACAATGACATGAAAACTATAAATATGGACTATATAAATATTTGGGGCTAAAATAACATTATGAGCTGCCTAATGATAAAAAATTATACAAAGGATGAATGTGCTCAAGAAGATGATTAATGCATGGCACATTAAAAAAATATTCTCACATGTGGCTTGCTGAGACTCCAAACCCATGATAATTTTATTGTGGTGAGGATTAATTACACTAATTATATATATGAAACATGCATGATATGTGTCCACCAAGTTAATGGATTAGAAACCATCATGCATGTGAGTTGTTTGAACCAGCCATGTACATGTATAAATATATGTGTATGAATACGTGATGACTGCGGCACATATTTTGAATTGCCCAACATGCACCATGCAGAGGCGGCTAGATTCCTGTACTTCCAGAAAATCCCTCGACCACAAGGTTTAAAATAGGCAAAACCCTCTCGTGGCTAGCCTCATGCAACAACGGTGATCTCAAGTCATCAGTCTTATAATTAGCAAAAGGACCATTGCCGGTTCAGGTTGATTTGAGCTAAGTGAAGTTAACAGCCGCGCAGCTGTTCGGAGGTGGGCGATGCCTGCATGTCCTGGCGTCCCGCTCGCTCACCAACATAGATCAATGGCCATGCTAAAAACAATGGCCATGATAATCCCTCGCTCCTCCATCCATCTACCAAGCTTTTGGCCTATAAAAGAAAGCCAGCTATCCTTGTTGAGGGGGACACTCCACCAAAACAACACACTGCCCCCCGTACATGGATGCACTCCATTTCCATCATATCGACGCCAGGCTGCACACAAAAATATATATATAGATATATATTGAGTCGCGTACGTCGTCACTTTGCAAACGCGCCGTCGCTGCAATACAAAAATAAAGCAGCGACGTCGTCGGCCTAAAATCTTCCAACTCATAAAATAAATCCTTCCGGCGAGGTCTACATTTATCTCCGGCAAGTTCAACGTCTACAAAACACCTTCCAAAATACCGGCATTTCGGCAGCGAAAAAAAAAGTCAAATAAACCGTCCTCTACAGCGAGCACACCAACATCAACTCCGGCATCCTTGACATCCATGGCTGCCCACGCTTATGGTGAGATTCTTTACTTGTTTTCGTTTACATCTTATCTCTCTTTTGCATAGCTGTAGGTTAGATGTGCAGTCATGTGTGGCAATCCGCGGCACAACGGAGGCAGCCCGGAACGACGATCACCACTGCAGCGAAGAAGAGACAGCGACCTCCTTTGGCTCAGTAGAGACGGTGCCTTTGCGAATATTGCAGAGGTGCAACGGTGTGACCATCGGGGTAGCCCGGCAGGGCTACATAGATGAAATCTGTTTATTTCGGCATTCATGGCATCCCGGTTTAAGGCAAAGTCTAAATTTTGATCCAGCTAAAATGAAATAACGGTTTAGAAACATGTATTGTAGCCCTCATGGCTGCATAATTATTTATGTAAAACCTGGCATTCACCAAATGCCCGTTGAAGGCAAAGTCTCGAAAAAGCATTTTGACATCCAGTTCAAATAAAAGACAACGGTGTTTCCGTCGGGGTAGCACGGCAGGGCTATCATGAGTTTGTAAAACCTCAGCATTTATGGCAGCCTGGTGAAGGCACAGCCTCAACCAACATCCATAGAAGTGACGCCCAAATCCATTGCCATGATGCATCCACGGCTGCGGCAAATACAACATTCTTCGGCAGAGAATCCAGCGGGTCCCGGAATGAACAGGGTCATCCCCGCGGCGGATCACGAGGAGTCACGCCTGATGATGACGACCTTCACCTTGGCAAGCGCCCGGCATGAGCAACCTTGTGTATGTGTACTGGTACCCTACACGGCAAGAATGCCAATAGAGAAAACCCTATTGCCATGCAAGAACGCGCCGCAACAACATGTACATAAAGCGTTGGCGAGCAGACACTGTGGCCTTCCAACCGACAAAGTATATACATCACTATATATATGGCAAAGAAGAAGATAGAAAAAAGCACGCAGTTCCGTGCAAATGTTGTACGTGCAAAGTATAAGGTTCGCCAGATCACCGCCAGCCCGATGATATGTATATTGCTTGGCTAATTGACGGCCCAACTTTGATCTATCCAAGATATGGGCTCCGACAGGCCCGACACGCGATGCACATGATTCCTCAGGCATGATAAAATACGAGTTCATATGAATACTCGACTGCTGTCACGTTAAGGAACTCAGAAGTTTACAAGCAGGAGCCCTCCAGAGTGTCCGAGCAGAAGTCTCCCCGGCGGATCAACCATGGTTTCCGCCGCCACAAGGCGACCCAACCATATGCCGGCGTATTCTCCCCCGTCCGATTCAGTCTGGGGTCCAGATCTTTCGCAGATCCCGGTCAACCGTGGAATTGTTTGCCCAGTCACCCGCTGACGCGTCGAACATTTGACTTCATTATGGGTTCCGTATGCGCCAGGCTGGATAGATCCAGTCTCTAGCGGTTCATCATTTCATTCATTTGTGCCATGCATATACAGGAAACAACTCTTTGTTTATTCAGATTCGCGAATGATGACCATCGCAGTTAAAAGTAATCGAGGTGTTCTGCCTTACCATGGATGTAATTAGGCCTTCCGAGGCCCGGAACCACAAGCCACACAATCCCCGCTTTCTCGGATGAGGCCCCTAAAATATATGTTAAAGTGGGGAAATTGTACTTTTTAAATTCTTTGATGAATAATAAAGTGATATTTCCCTAACTCTTCGTCTTAGCAGTGTATACTTTTGAACTTGCACATTTATTCAATTTGTATTACTAATGTATATCTTGTTTATGCCTCTTTTCGCTTTATAGTCTCTAGTAGTACGACTTTCGTGGAACTTCGAGAGATCGCGTTAGTGATTTTTCGTAGATTTGTTTTTTAAACCCCTTTACCTTGTTTTCACTTGTGCAAGAAAGTTCTAATATAGTTTTTTGGCAAGCGTCAACATCATGTCCAAGAAGACAAGTGATGCACTAAGATGTTCGCCACTCACCCCCATCAAAATGCAACTCCAAATGGTGCTCTACCAATCCATCAAGACAGCAGAAGGAATAGCGGAAGACCTTCTAGATCGATCCTCGTGAAGAATAGTTAAGATCCCCACAAAGGATTTTGTCGTTTGGATATGGGGAAAATGAAAACATGGGACTATCCTTGGGAAGACATTTTATAATCATGCCACCATATGCATGGGAACAGGAAGGATCAAGTTCCAACTCCCCGATAAAATTGGTGTCATTTTACCTTGTTTCAAAACCGGATAACCCAATGGGTAAAGGAGACCAAGTCAAGCCCAAGAAAGTCAAATGAGCAATGCTCTATGATTATACAATGGTTTGTATGGATCAACCACCCAAGGACCATAAGGCAATAGTAATGATCCCAAAAAGTTCATGAACCTCCCTCAACTAGCTAGAACCTTTGAAAACAAAAGCATAAGCCAAAGAAAAATGGCGGCTCCCAAGCAAGATGATGCTCCTAATAGAATAAGTCTCTTGGAAAACACAAAGCCACTCCTACCAAACGAGTGTGGAGAAGGAAGGAACAACCAACCCCAACACCTTCACCATTTAAAGACCACCATTGAAAGGTTTATATGAAACATACACCCGCCAAGGAAAACAATGAGCTTACACTAGAAGAAATTTTGGGAGTAAAAGCGTAAGATATTCAAATCAACCCCGCCTTCTTCAAGACAACGAGCACTAAAAACTAAAGTCGGTAATAAACTAAGGTTTTATTTATTTATTTCTTTATAGAATTTATTTACTCACTTAAAAAAATTATAAACATATAGATGAATCTTTATTTTCCCTTTCCAACACTATATAGTATTGAATTGAATATAAAAATAAATATAACCCATAAATAAAATTTTCCAAAATGCTCACCAAATAAAACTCTTAATTTTAGTACCCCATTTATATTTGCCATAAATAAAAATATACAAAACATATTCCAAAATAATTTTTCATTTCATAAAAGATTAAAATAAACTTGGGAAAATTTTGAAGGAGCCAACGGATCGAAACCGACCGAAGTCCAATGGTGTGGAGGCTTCATCCCAACACAAGTGTCTTTCCGTTGTTCCCCACCAAAGGTTATCTTCTTGTATTAAGTTTGTTATATATTAAGCATTATGTTTTGATATTTCCTTTAATTGTCCCCTATATGTGAGATTTGACTTCCGTTGTCACATATGGTGTGTCGCCGGTGTTTTGCTCTATAAATACCGAGGTGACACCGAGAGCTCACCACCCCTCTCATTCTCACATTTTCACTCTCCCACTTCACCTCTCTATTCTATCTCATCTCCAAGAGCTTGTGTAAGAAACCTCTTGCAATCAACAACCCCAACGTGTCAAAGATCAAGAGCTAGTAAGAATTTTTGAGCTAACATCACCCTTTGTTCTAGTTCTTGTTCTTGTTTTGTTCTTGTCAAACATGAGCAGGATAGGAAGCAAGATATTCAGCAAAAACGCGCGAGAGATTCAACAAGACATTCTCAAGGAGCTCAAGCTTTTCCCACACGAAGCCGAAGGAAGCCCGATGCACGAAGACGGCGCTCCTCCTCAAGTCCACCCACATTTGACGATCGACCTAGCCGTGACACTCCGTACCTCGACCTCATGATGCATGAGAGATACAAGCATACCACATGCTTAAAAGATCGACCCTTCACTCACGCACCACGCTTCTCCCGGAAGCTCTTGAAAAACTAGGTATGGATTTCGAATTCCCTAGCGCATGTGGAGAGAGTAGGATGGGCAAAGATAGATCCTCTTGATGAACTAGGCTCTAAAATGCTCACTATCCAATTCCCGCGGCACTTTGAAAGTTCATGATGAGGGTATTTCCTTTCGACTTTTTCATACCCACCACTATCGCACATGGAAACAAATTGCTGAAATTTTGGGGGTTTGATAAAGCAAAATGCTTAATTGATTTTGATGCAGACCCTTCGCGGGTATAATTGTGATGCTTTCTTCATGCAAATATCCGATATTGATTGTTCTAGTGCTAGATTTGAGGTCATTAATGCAAACATACAACATCCATCACTAAGGTTTATGCACAAATGGATGTCTAGCACTATATTTCCTAGACAAGATCCCCGTCGCATTCATGATGCTGAATTAAAATGCCTTTTTGCAATGTTAAAACAAATCAAAATTGCTCCCTGTGAAAGAAATAATTAATTGGATGCTAGAAACCATCAAGTTTACCACCACTATTTATTGCACTTCCCTTGTGACATGGATTGCTCATGGTGTTGGTGCTACCGGAAGGACGTAATGTTCTTTACATTCTTGACCCGCGCCGAGATCACGATCCAATCCTTGGTTCAAGGGCATCATATTAAGCTTGATGTGAGGAAAATCATTTATTATTTTCCGGGCTATACAATGGAGATTCCGCTTCTAACCCGAATACTCATTGTATAAGTCCCATTCACTTACCTTCGTTTGGATCCTTTCCGACCGAAGCACGCCAAAACTATGTGTCTCGCAGTCAACTAGGAGGGTAGCAAGAGATGGGGCGAGAACTTCACGATCACCGCACCACCACGGACTTTGTGCGGACCCCCTACACCCGACTTCACCACCGGGTTCACGCCAGGGCCCAGTACATGGTTTCTTTTCGGCCATGCGAATCCAGGTACATACCAGGGCTACCGGTCTAGCTTACACCCGCGCACCCGGTCGAGCAAAGCGCTCAAGCATGGACAGGATCCTACGAGATCTCTTCCGAGTCGATGGATTGCCTCCATCACCATAGCGCCCACCGCGAGGAGCCTCGAGACGATCCAGGACCTCGGCAATCGCATCCACGGCCTAGAGGTGAGTAATAAAAATATTCATGATACACTCCACTCCTATGTACGGCATGCGGTCAGACGCGCCACCGGGAGTACCGGCGGAGTTCACCGACATCCGCGCCGCGAGAGGAGCAAAGATCGCCGCACAGAGGAGAGAGCGCTTTTGGCTCCACATGGGATATAATCTCAACCCATAGGCTTTGAGCTAGCTTGGGGAGGACCCCACCGGGTAAGCCTTTAATTTCCCAAGTCATTTTCAATTCCTTTTCCTTTCAAAAAAAAAAAATGATAAAAGCAACAAAAATATATTCCACTCCTTTATTTGACATAAGATGGTGTAGGTTTCTCTTAAGATGAAATGATGAATAGTTGCTCTGTTTATGAATCAACTTGCACCTAGTTTATAACTTAAAATTCCTAGATGTTTAAGTTTGTTGGCTAATATTGTTCTGTCCTAAAAACTTGATAAACATGGGTTGCAAGAACATGATCCTTTTCTAAGTTATTGCCTGGATATGATATGGTACAAGAGGCTTTACTATAATTTTGTTCTTAGAGAACTTGACATCCGGGGACCTGAATTTAAAAAAAAAAAGAGATGAAAAATGGACAAGTGTCCGAGGAAGAGTAGAGCCCACATCTCTAGAAAGAGAGGAAATAAAAGACACAAGTCTAGGGTGAGAAGAACCCACCTCTCCAAAAAAAGAGAGAAAATCACACTCTCTCAAGTATTCAATATATATATATATATATATACATATGCAAAATAAAAAATCCTGATGGATAGTTACTCAAAAGAATAAAAGAAGTAGTAGCTCTACAAAACCATTCTATCTTTGCAATCACCCAAGAATGTGGAAAAATGTCTAAGACCCATATGATTCGAGTAATAAGGATAGATGAGGATGCCAACTTATTTAAACAATAAGTGAACACTTTGTTATAAACATGGTACACTTTGATTTATATCGGCATTGAAGCAACTCTTGATCATCAACCAAAACACTTAGCTATTTGCTCGGGATGAGCAAAGGTTAAGCTTTGGGGGAGTTTGTTGGCGGTCACTATCATACATCTTATAATTGCCAACTTAGCCCTAATTAAGAGAGATAGAACACACTTATGCCAAATAAACATTTACTACTCACCTAGTTCCACTTGTATTCGAGAATATTTGTTTTGCGGGAACAAACACTAAAACAGGTGAGAGTACGCCAAATAAAGAGTAATGTGCAACTCGGGAATACGCCTTTGGCCAAGGGAACGTGACCAAAGCCAAAACCGAAAAAAAAGTGGACCGAAACACCTCCGAAAGGCGACCTAGAGTGGGCCACCAGCCCACATCGCGAAGGATGGGCGCGGGGATCGCCAAACCTTGGGCTGACCGCCCGGTGCGCGGCGCCGCCGTGGGCGGCGTGCCCAATCCCGTCCGCGTCTTGTCTCTTGTCTCCGTGTCCCGACTCGGAGGAGCCGAGGCGGGCATGGCGGTGTTTTTCGGGGATTTGGCACCAAAACTCCCGCCAAGAATCACTTTCATTTCACTATAAATAAGAGGCCACACCCCTTCCTAAACACAACACACACACCCTTGAGCACTTCACTCACTTTCTTTAGTCCTAGTTGTAGTTTTGAGCAAGGTTGAGCTTCAAGGGGGGGCTTGTCTCCTTGGAAGAATCTTTTGGTAATATTAATATTATTATGGATTTCCTTTCAATATTCAAGTCTTTATATTCATATTGCAATGCGTTCAAACTATAGTATAGTTATCCTCATGTTATCTTATTAATGTGTGAACTATGATCTAGTTGACATATTAATAGATAGGACTTGGCTAATTATAGAATTAACCGTCATATGTCGACTCGCTAGAGAGTGGTCGGTTTATGTAGATTATGATGGTTTGGTGTACCTTCGGGTTTACCTTCATCCTTGCTTGTCGATCCGTAGGGTCGAGTCCCTGGGGATTTAGGTAGTTTTCTATACACGGGACGTGGTGTCCGGTTTATAGTAATCATCGAAATGCTCGGCATCCCACGGTAGTGAGGTAGGGGGCGGTGGTGGCAGCCATGTTCCGCCCATCGTATTCCTCCACGTTCGGATGTTGAGTTGGAGTTCTCGAAAGTGTCCATCGGCTAGCGGACTAGCTACGGGCATCTCCTCATCATATGATCGTAGTCCCATCATGATTTAGCCTCCTCATATGTAAAACTAGAGTTCACCCATGTGCAATATTTAGAACCACCTTCTCATTGTAGATTCTCTTTTATCCTTTTTCTCTCCCTAGTGGTGTAGTAGCTTATGTGTGTTTGTCACTATCCTGAATACCATTTTCCTTACCCCTGCAATTGACTAATGGTTATTCATAAATACATTGTGGATCATCATCATCATTATGCTAGCTAGCCACATAAAGCCTACCTTCCTTTGGGAAAATATAAATCACGATACCCTCAATACCACCGGGTGAAATGCTACAACGATAGATCCATGCGCTGCGAATTGACTAAAGTAAACACATGAATCCATCTATCATCCGATGTCTCTTAACGCGTGGTCATTGAGAATATTATTTATTCTTAGTGATTGCATTATGAAATGCCAACAAGCATTTCTGGTGCCACCATTGCGGGAAATAGGTTATTATCTATTTCTAGTAATGTCGTTAAGAAATATCAACAGATGTAAAGTAATAATAGTTGCGAATGAGCGTAAAAAGAGATGTTTGAACAAGTAAAGTTGATCATCCGTGATATGATATCATAGAGCTTATTGCATAGATCGAATCAGTTGACAACATGATACATAAAGCATGTAAATCATAGATATAAATCTGATCTAAATAACACATGCATAGGTTTCACCCAACTAGTCTGCCGCACGTCTAGTCTTCCCAAACCCGTCTAGCTTAAACCCTTGCAAGCTAATCCACCTCATGATCCGCCTCCTTTCTGAGTTCTAAACAACTTCTCACAACTAGATCAATCCACCGCGTGATACAATCTAACCATGACAAGCTAAAAGCACGCATACATCTAAATAGATTTACAAATACTCATTACTCGTTGAGGCGTATATGCATAAACAGTAAAGTGCACATGTAAGCTTAATCTAAGATAAAGACAGAGATCTATTCCTACTAGTCCGCCGCACGACTAACAACCCTAAACCCTTTTCGTCCCTAATAGCAATCCACCGCATGATACACCACAACAAGCTAATCCACGCATGATACGGCTTGCCGACTAGACTCTAACGTAAGACAAAATTACACATACAAGCTACACATAGATGCATAACCGTATTCGGCAAGCTTGCCGAATCGGGTCCATGAAGAAGGAACTCACACGCAAAACCTTAGCCTGCCGCACGACTCAAGACTAAACGTGTACGAACCCGCAACATGTAACAACTTAGATTGATCTACGCTCGGCTATGATAAGCAAAATAGATCTATTGACATGGTAAGATGAATATCAAAAAGCATTGATGACAACTAGATCTAACAAAAGATAAAGCCAAACCTTATCAATCTAAATTGGGCAAAAGTGTTTGCAAACATAAATTAAACAATAAATAAGAAGCATGCACCACGTGGTAACTTAATGAATTCACTAGATTTGCCAAATCTAATGAAGCGATAACTAGCTCCAAGCTAGACCTTAGCCCGCCGCGACTCATGATCTAACAAAGAACCCTCCTGTTCCATAGCCTAAATCCGCCGCCGCGATACTAGGCATGGTAACAAGACTACTTACATCACGATCTAAATCCGCCCGCGATACTAGACCATAATGTAAGGTTGCCGGTACTTACGGAAGTCGGCGGGTCGATGCATCCTCGTAGTAGATCGGCGACACGACTTGGACTTGAAGTGGTTTAGGGTTTAGGGTTTAGATCAAGTAAACAACTAATTTATGTACAAAATGTCATTCACGGTGTATGGAAGTCGTAGGCCAGTAGCACATGTTTTTGAACTTTCCAAGTCTTCCACAAGCAGCCATTTTTTGGTCCTCCACAAGCTGTTTACTCCCTGAAGCAACTGCTGCTGCGATTCGTCCTCTGCTGCTGTACTAGAAAAGATGCGCACCATTGTCTGGTAGTGTTTCCCAAGATATCGTACGCCCTACCACGTCTACATGGATCATGGCTCACACTCCAAACATCAACATCGAACGACCTTTCGTTCTCATTATCTCTAAATAGCCGTCTCAACTAAAATGACACTCCGATTTCAGAAAGCGACCCTCCTCTGTAAATAGTCAATAGTTAAACTTAAACACACGTGCATCATCACATGCTGGGGGGATCAAGCCAGTTGCTTCAAGGAGCAAACAACTCTATTTTTGTTTGGATTGAACTGCTACGGTCGAGGCCCCTACAGGTAAAAATACATTCAAAGAAATAGTTAATAAAGGTACAAGAGTTTGGAAGAACAAGCTTAAGAGACAAAAACAAAAAGAACGTCAAATAAGGCAGAGCCTTAAAGCTAGAATCAAGTTGTCGACGCAAAAAGTGGTATGCTCACACCAACACAGTTGGTAGGCTTGAAGACTTGAGCCTGAACGAACCAGATGTGCCAGTCAATTTGACATATAATTAACAAGGAGAAAGAGTTTATCAGTAATTAGGAGCGGAACATGACAATTTCGAAAAGGTGATTCAGATAGTCGAAATTATGCATGGACTGCACGAAACCGGCTAAATCTAACGAATATGTGAAGCATGAGCATCAAAATAGCCAATTTGTACGGGCTGTGAGGACAGAACTAGAGTGTTTAAGTGTTAAAGGGTCCTTTTACTACAACCAATCAAATGTGTGCTTTTTAACCGCTATCACAGCTTGTCGTGACATAAAAGAGCTAGATCATTCCATAAATATGAACGTAAATGAGGGATATCCGAACAATCTTGTCCATATATAAAAAGATAGAATGCATGCATGTATTATTCGATGCCTAGACATTGTGAATTCTCAGATCTAGTCCAACCGACTGCTGGATGCCCGGGTGTCTTAAACCTCGAGGCGATCCAAGCTAGTTAGATCCACATGCATGCAATACTTATGAAAGCGTAACCGTGTCAAGTGTGAACAAACATATCTAGACGCGGCTAAATCTTTGCATGGCTAAAAAACCAGGTAATAATCCAGCGGTTATCTATTAAAAGTCCACTCTAATCACATCTAGATAGGTTCGAACCCACAAAATGTAACGATCTAGATTGCGGGACGCATGAGAACGACTATCAATGGTAAAAGTAAACAGGTCAAACATTGAGACGATCATAATCAATATAAATATAAGGCCAAAGCTTCATATAATAAACATAAAAAAAAAGTTGAGCATGAACATCTTGGGTAACTTAATGAATCTACTAGACTTAGCGGATCTATAAGAGAGGCGATACACAGATGCAAAGGCTGGTTTTAAAGGCTAGCGGGCCAAGAAAAAGCTACATTTTGTGGGTTGTCGAACTTAGGAGCGACGCTTGAGCGGATCATGAGAAGCCGCAAAAGAACCGGATGACTCAATTAGCCGAAGCCGGGTTGTATTGATTGATTGATTGTTTACAATGGCCCGGTGACATATTTATAGCCCAAGGCTTTACACGCAGTCCTCACAAGATATGACTCAATTATATGAAAAACAAACCCTAACTTACGATAACTTTCCCTCCAATCTTCCCTTTTTGTTCGGTGCCCACAATGATATATTCCAATGAGCCAACGTGCCCAAAGACTTGCATGATATCCGCACCTTCGTTTTTTTTTACCAACGCTCGAGCTTTCTCAACTGATTCTGCGCTTCTTCTCCCGTTTTAGCCGATTCCTCGATGATGTCATATTAGTCGATAAGTCCTTTCCCTTCCCAAAACATATCTCCCGGTTCGACTATCCCGTTCACCATGATTTGTGGGCTCCTGGTAATGACCAAAATCTGGTGTCAAGGCAAGTTTAGGGATTCCGGCCATTGTTGAAAAATAACCGTGGAGCTTGGCTTAACTTTCGGAGAGTTACACACTTCAATTCATTGAGACACTAGTAGAGTATGGACTTCTACTCTCGAGGCCATTTTCGTGGTTACTCTCGGCACTTTTGTGCCCGGGAGTAAAAGGGGCTTTACTCCCGATTGGAGTCTCCAACCTAGTATAGCCCCCCCGCCACAGCTTGGCCATCACCACCCACGCAGCGCTCGGGGACTCCCGGTTGGTGTATCTAACCGGGAGTAAACACGACCTTTACTCTAGGGTGTCGATCCAAACGGGAGTAAAGATCTACTCCCGAGTGGTGACACCAGCCCGGAGTAAATCTAATTTACTCCCATTGGATTTTCGGACCGGGATTAGATGGTTTTTGATATTTTCTTTTACACCCTTCGGACACCATTTTTGTAGAAAGGGCCTCGAGGATTTTGAATGTTTTCAATCCAACCTTAGCATAACCGGTGATTATATTTTTAGCTATGGAAATCATACAAGAGTGGTTTATAAGATTAAAAATATGCTTTCACTTAATTATAGATTTGACTAGTGTTTAGTAACTCTTCCCTGAATGCAAAAATGTCCTATGTAAAGATTGTAGATCTTGATGAGTTCTAACACCCTTGTATTCAAAAGTTTTTCAAACGAGGTCATATATATATACTAATAGTTTTTATTTAACTTTCGAATCGATCGAAGACAAAAAGTTGATGGAGAAAACCTTAGAAGTTCACCATCTAGAAGCCATGCAAGAGAGCATTGCAGGATTTATTAATTCCTTGGTCTTAGCGCATGACAACGAGTTCTACTAGAACCCCAAAGACAAATGGGCCCCAAAGATGTATTGATGACACCTTAATATGTAATTTAGACATGAAATATTTGTGGACTTGAGTAATTATATATATGTGTACATTAATTATATTTATGCGTAATATAAATGTATACTTTAATTATTAGTTAATATGTGTATATTACTTATATAAGTAATTTGAAACAAAAATAAATCATTAATTAAAATAAAAATGATGACTTGATTAAAATCAAAATAAATCAGGAATTGAAATGAAAAGAAAAAAAAAAACAACATTTACTCCCGGTTGGAAACACCACCCACGAGTGAAGCTCTCTAGCTAGCCATGGCAGGAGCTTTACTCCCTGTTGGTGTTTCAAACATGGAGTAAAAGGTGCACCTCTATTCCAGGTTCCAAACCCTTTACTCCCCAACTCGTACTCCAACTTGCGTAACCTGGATTAGAGAGGGTTTGGAGCCATGAATAAATCCCCATCCTACACTAGTGAGAACTTCCTTTTACAGTCAGCAAACAACTCGATAGGCAGCTACAGGTCGCGTCTGCTTGTGGGATTGCATAAAATGGTATTTACGCTTTGTTCGTTTGCACTTTTTAAGCAATTTATGTATATTTTCACATTCCCTCCAGCAATGGAAAAGCACCAAAACTTTTGGAATATGTTAGTGTAATGCCATATTCAATAAGTCGGCATTTTATGGGATGGGATAAGGATGCCGATGGGATAATGAGCGGGGGTCATGGGGCTGTGTTTGGGGCCTAGTTTGGGAAACACGGTTGGTTCGTATCAATTTCATTACGATAACTCTTTGGATTGCGAAATATTTCGATTGAATATTGTAGGCATTCCTTCTTACTTAGAAAAAGTACAGATCCTTCTTTAATTGTATTTTTATATGGTATTACCTAATTTGTATTATTATATGGCATAGTATTAGATATCATAAATCTTTATAATTTTTCGCTATAATTTGAATAAGCGCGTGTTGATATTCGGAAGCCAGGTTGGGCATGGCTGTGCGAGGGTGCAGGGATGTATCTACATTTGTTTGTCGCAACATTGGTAGCTGGTCTTCATGCAACAAAGTGTGAGATACAAGTTCTTGACTCTTTGTATTGGGAATCTTATCGAAATGACCTCGAAACTACACTAAGCTATGATTGCAATATTACACTACTTAAGTTCCTTTCTCAGAGTCTCAACCACGTGCCTTTGAACAGTCTTCTGAACTAGAGTAGAAACTAGCGTTCGTCGTGGCAGCCTGGGAGCATAGAGCACGAGAGTTCAAAACCATGTGCTACTGCCTACGACTTTTATGTATGTTAAAGATCATGGATTACGTACACTATTTTAGTGCTCTGCTCTCATCACAGGAGCGGCTGTCTAAGTTTGACTTGTACACAAGCATGTTTAGGTGGGTACGTATTGTCAACATGGCGGCCACCTTGACGATTAGTTTAGGCTCGATGATAAGCCAGTCAAGAATCAGACAGCTCGCTCGCCGTGGACCACAGCTTTAATACTCCACTGCTCGCATCGGCCTTGCCCTATAAATCGAAGAAAGCACAAGGCAAGGCAGGCACACAGACAGAGAGACGACAGAGCAGGCCAAGCACACCCCAAGGAAGCATCCCAATGGCGGTCGAATCATGGAAGGTGCGTAGCATAGTGCAGGAGCTGGCAGCCACCGTGCAGGAGCCGCCGAGTCGGTTCCTGATCCCCGAGCAGGTCCAGGAGCAGCTCGCCGGCGTGGAGCTTCCAGAACCCCTCCCCACCATCGACCTCCAGCATCTGCTGGCGTCCAACGACTCCGCCGCCCAAGAGGAAGCTACCAAGCTGCGCTCAGCGATGCTGACCTGGGGCTTCTTCTTGGTCAGCATTCTTTCTTGTTTCCTTCTTCGGCTCTACTTCATCACCATGTAAAACACAAAGTCAACTTCGTTTCTTTTCTGCAGGTTACCAACCATGGGATCGAGGCCTCTGTGATGGACGCTCTGAAGGCCGCATCACGCGAGTTCTTCCGCATGCCGCTGGAAGAGAAGCAGGTCTACAGCAACATGATCCAAGGGAAACAGTGGCAGCTAGAAGGATACGGGAATGACCCCGTCAGAACCCCGGGTCAGATCCTGGACTGGTGCGACCGCCTGCATCTCAGGGTTGAGCCAGAGAACGAGAGGAGTCTCGATCGCTGGCCCAGGCACCCGGAATCTTTCAGGTAAAAATTGGATCAACAGTTTGTGCAATGGCACGGAAGAAACAACTGATTCCCTGAATCAAAGCTTTGGCTGACAACTGTTGAAATGCAGGGTCTTCTGCACGAATACACGATGAGTTGCAAGCGAGTAAAGAACGAGATCCTCCTGGCGATTGCCAGGCTTCTGGAGCTTGACGACGACGCCATCATCCGCCAGTGCGGCGACAAGGGATCCACCACGTACGCCAGGTTCAACTACTACCCTGCCTGCCCGAGGCCCGAGCTTGTACTCGGTGCTTCGCCTCACTGTGACATAGGCGTCCTGACGCTGCTCCTCGCCGACGAACATGTCGGCGGGCTGCAGTTCGAGAAGGACGGCAACTGGTACTGTGTCCCGCCAGTGGGTGGCGGGGCCCTGGTGGTCAACGTAGGCGTCTCCTTGCAGGTAGCCAGCAGCCATCTTTGAACCAAACCTCTGCGATTTCACTTTGCAGCGGATAGATTCTGATGAGTTCTTGATCATCGGACACTTGTGTACGGTGCATGCAGATAATGTCGAACGGGATCTTCGAGAGCCCGCTGCACAGGGTGGTGACGAACTCTTCGAAGGAGAGGATGTCTCTAGCCATGTTCTACGGTACGGATAGTCAGACAGAGATTGAGCCGATCGCTGAACTGGTGGATGAGAAGCGGCCGGCACAGTATAAGAAGATCAAGTACAGGGATCTGGTCGTTGCTCACGTTGAACACTGCTCTAAAGGGGAGAGAGTCGTCGAGTCACTAAAGATTTAGATTTAAGGTGATGTTCGTCGAAAAAATAAAGTTGTGAGCTGATGTACTCAAGTATTGTTTGCATGAACCTATTATTATTATTTTCCGCATTACAACGCATTCCTATGTTGTTATAGGATGCTGTTTTTGTAATAAATTTTATACCTCATAAAGTTAGTTATTTGGAATAAAGTGAGTATATTATATGAACAAAGTAAACTACGGCCATAAAACACCATGAATGCGTGCCGCATTACATATATGAACTAAGTAAACTATGTCCATAAAACATCATAAAGTTGGTTGTTTGGAATAAAGGGAGTCACTATACGAAGCCGGTCCTTCGCCGAGCGCTATGGACGCTCGGCAAAGGCTATGAAGCTCTCGGCAAAGGCTTTGCCGAGCACAGTGCTCGGCATAGAACCTCCGGGGAAAATATCTACAACAGAGCTCCTTTGCCGAGCACCAGGTACACATGCGCTCGGCAAAGGCTTTGCCGAGCACCGACACTAGTTCTTGGCAAACAAAAGTATACTCGGCACCAGGTACACATGCGCTCACGCTCACGGGAAAGCCGACGGTTCCGGTAGTGGTGGCCATTAACGGTGGTTACAACTGCCTTTGTCGGGCGCCTCTGCTTCTATGGTTTTGATTTTTTATTTGAAATTACTTTGCCGAGCATTCGTCCTGGAAGATCTCGGCAAGGCTTTCTAGTTTTTTTTTTTGGGACGTGACTTTGCCGAGAAGCGGGAGTCGAGCTCTCGGCAAAGTTTTTTTGTTCTTTTTGGAAAATACTTTGCCGAGAACCTCGACCGTGAGCGCTTGGCAAACCCCGTTCCTTTGCCGAGAGCCCAGCCAGGGAGCTCTCAGCAAACTCCGCTTCGTTCGCCCGGCGCAATTGCCACTACGCCGGCAAATCTGGGAAAGTCGGTTTACGGCAGCCAAAAGTCCTGTGTTTGTCGTGGTGCACTAGCAATTGCGCCGACAAATCTATTAAAAATTTGCATTTTTATTTTGTTTTTGTTTTCACTTTGACAAACAAACACATATATGACATATATCACATCCATTCAATCACAAAACACATATATATCACATTCATCACATATTTCAAACATCCGACACATAAAAATACATTGAAATATCTCATTCATCACATATCACATATGTAGCATCACTAGTGCAAGTGCACAAGTGCATCACTACACTACATCAAGTGCACTCCCAACATCAATTTGTCCAAACAAGTCCGCAAGTCTAACTAGTCTCATCACGTCATCAAGTTTAGAAACGATTCACCCGAATTTAGTTGACATGTTTCATGCACAAGATGTTCAAACTTTGGGGTCTGACCATGGATGAGGCCTCAAGTAAGACTCACAAGCCTGAATATCATTTTTTTTAATTATTTAGATCCATTTTTCAAATGACTTGCAGTTTGAATCTGAGTTTTGAAAAGAAATTCAAATAAAAGATGAAAATTCATGAAATATAGTAAAAAGTTTGAAAAATTATCCAAACTTGAACATGGAGCTCCCAGTACTGTAGCTAAGCTACAGAAAAATTTGTGGAGCCATAATAATAAAAAAATAGTTTGCGGAGAGCCTGTTTTTGGCTCCCGACGAAGAAGTCGTTTGCCGAGAGCTAGGTACGAGACTCTTAGCAAAGAAACTATTTGCCAAGAGACACCTGTCCGGTTCTCAGCAAAGAGTGAAACACACGGCATTCCAGGACATGTTTTTTTTGTGTTAAAAACAAATCTTTGCCAAGAGCAAGCTATCCTTGGCTCTCGGCAACGTGTTGGAACACATGGCATGTGTAGAGTGTTTTCTAAAAAAAAACAGGCACAAATGCTATGTTGAAGCGGCCCTCGGCAAAGGACGCATTATTTGTCGAGAGGCAAACACCGCGCCCTCGGCAAAATAAACGTCATCGACGGTGTTACCATGGCCAACATCTCTCGCAAAGGGCTAAGGCTTCGCCTATGGCTATCTCTCGGCAAATGGTAACTTTGCTGAGGGTACATCATTGCCGAGGCCTGTGCTCTTGGCGAAGCTCACTTTGCCGAGGGTTTGCCATTCACGAGTGTGACCGACCGGCGGCAAAGTCGGCAAAACATTGTACCATTGGAAAAGCCTGATTTTTCCGTAGTGAGTATTCTTATGTTAGTAATTACTGTTTGCATGGACCTATCATTATTAGTTTCTGCATCACAATGTGGGACGTCGCGCGGTACCGCAGCTAGGTCAAGATAGTAAATTCGTGATCGCCGCTGGCCGGATCGTTGCAAATGGATTAGTTTTCGCCTCTCCAACTCTGATTTTTCTGAACTATCCACGAGGGGACGAGAACGCGCAAGATCGTGAAAATTGGAGATTTGGAGTGGGCGGCGGCAGCAAGCAAAGTGTCGCGCCTACAAGCGCCAACATGGAGTGTTACGCCCCAAAGGCCATAAGTAACGAAGTAACGATTCAGACTTAGACACTCAGTATATCTGTTTCAGTCATCTTCCTCGCTAGAAAGACCATGAGCAGCAGCCATGGCGGATGCCGCCAGACCAACTTGGGGTGGGGCGGGAATTCGCAGCCGGGCCAAGGCATGGTGAGCGCCTACCTTGCCCTACCGGGCATTCCACCACTGCGTATTCCTATGTTTTTATAGGATGCTATTTTTGTACTAAATTTTATACCTCATAAACTTAGTTATTTGGAATAAAGGGAGTATAATATATGAACTAAGTAAACTACGTCCATAAAACACTGGCTATTTATCATTAAGCAGAAATATTTTTTTATTTTTTTAGAGATCATGCCTCGTGGTCAGTCATTTCAAAGCTTCTAACTTGCCCCTCACACTTACAACCGGTCCATCAAGCCAAGGCTTATCTTGATCTTATCCACTTGGTCACATGACAACATGTCATATCTCATATGCAATGAGCTCCTTCTCATATTAACCTAGGGACTAATCCATGTGTGTCTCACATAACAACATATTAGTCCACCTAGGTTGTCACTCAATTAACAAAACTAAACAAGGATCTTTCACCACCGTGGTGAGCGAGGAATAGGTCACGAACATTGGTGCGACCCCAGGCGAGGGCTATTGGGACACGATCCCGGTGGACGGCGGAGGTTATCCCCGGGAACTACTAAAAGCTGGATTAGATTGCCCGTCACTCGGGAGAATCGGAAGCTCGACAATGTCCCGGATGGCGGAGGTCATCCCTAAGCTGTGTTCGATGTAGGGCGATGGGACCCCAAGCGGAGGCCTGCGTAGAGAGCGGAGTTTTTGATCTCCGCTATCTGGCCGCTGTTGCCCCCATGCAACCCGCTCCGCATGACGGCGGAGGTCGCGGGAAGCGGAGGTTCTTGGAGACGGATGTCCGGCGGGCCCTTCCGCATGACGGCGGAGCTTGAGCTCAGCAAGGCAAGCTGAGGTCACCTGGAAGGAAAACCTAGCACGGCACCTTTCCTTGGACCACGCTGCGAGCGGGCCACGCTGCTGCCCTACGAAGAAGGCGGCCTCCACTAGACAAAGTTGGTTCTACTCATGGAGGTGTCGGAGACCTATTCGGAGAATCCTGGGAATATGCCAAGGGTAAATATGTAATGTAACATCCCTCGTGCCTGAGGGTTATAAATAGGGGGCAATTGTAGGACTGTTGGTATTCCGTATTAATAAAAGTCACTTCACTCAGTGTCTTCGACACTTAGCCATTTCACCCACTCCTAACTACCTCAGAGCACCGCCAGGGCGGAGCCTACTACCCCTGCTGAACCCCAAATGTTCAACAAGGGCGATGGCGGCTTGACAAGGGAGGCAGAGAGCAAGGGGGGCAATGGCTTGAGCGGGGGAGCTCGCGACTAGGGCGCCACATGTGGTTTGGCGAGGAGGGGGTGGCACACAATGGGATGAGGTTGTAGAGGTCTGCTGTACGGAGAGGGTAGTGACTATACTACCCTAGCCTGGATAAAATGAACAAAATAGCTATTATGCAGAGGCAATAGGGGGTGGTAGGAACCGATTCCAAGCATTGTAAAAGTGCTCTTGTCATATAGGTAATAATGTTTGTCAAAATCGTGCACACTTGATTGACACGTATTGATCTGATCTAGTTAGTGCATGTGCTATTTGTTTTTGTTCAGTGTTGATCTGATCGTGTGATCCCCGATGTCATCAGTAAATAGTGTCACGTGCTGATATGATCTTGTGATCCCCATGTCCCGTGCTGATATGATCTTGTGTTCCATTAAGCAATTTTTAGTGTGTTGTGTGATAGTGGCACGACGCAACGGTAAAGGCCATTGGTTGAGGCGCTCCCACACAGGGTTCAAAATCCTAAGTGCGACACTTTACCTGGATTTATTTCAGGATTTTTCGGCGCTATGCATTAAGTGGTAGGCGACATCCCCGTCGACAGCGAGGCGTCTGTGGTGACTTCGTGAACTTCAAGATTTAACGGCCCAGTCCTCCGTAGATGCTCATACGGGTAGGGTTTGCGTACGTGTGTTTATAGGGGTAAGTGTGTGTGTATGTTGAGCGTCTGCGTTGTATTGTGTAACCTAAAAAAAAGATAGTGGAAATACAAACACCATAGATTAATCTTACTAAAATTTATGTACAAAATCTCATTTACGGTGTGTTGAAGTCGTACCACATGTTTTTGAATTTTCCTAGTCTTGCACAAATACGCAAGCAGCTGGAGAATTGAGGAACACGCACATGCACAAATGTCGAGCTGTCTTCTTCCTGAAGCAAAATGTCAAAACCCCTTTCACCCTCACAGAGTGCTGCTACTATAATTTTTCAATTTGTGGACGACTAGGAAAGTTCAAAAACATGTACTACTCTCCCTACATCTTCATCGATGTGAAGTCACACTTGAAACGACCTTTCTCAGATCTAGTGTCAACCACGTGCCCGTGAACAGCCGTGGGAACGACACTAGAAACGAGCGTTCGTTGTGGCTTGCTGGGAATAAGTCAATATCGACTCCACAGCTCGCCCGACGTGGACGACTAGGCTGTCATTACAGGTAAATGTTCCACATTTCTTATATTAACTCGATCGATCAGCAGCTACCGGTCGTATATATATATCCACTGGTTCCTGAATTCTCCGGCTGCTTGTGGAAAACCAGGAGAGTTCAAAACCATGTGCTATTACCTACTACTTTTAGATGTGTTAATGTGTACTGATTACGTAAACTATGTTAGTGCTCTCCTCTCTCTATCTCTAATGGTCAATTAGTCACGAGTCTGAGCTCGCCCGCCATGGACGACCACTACCTGCCGAGGCGGTCATCACAGGAGCTGGCTTCGTTTGATTTGTCCAGATGCTTGTTTAGGTGGGTAACTATTGTCAAAATGGCGGCCACCTTGACGATTAGTTTAGGCTCGATGATAAGTCAGTCAAGATCCCGTCTAATAAAAATACGGCAAAAGCTTTTTGCCGCCCTTCTAAAAAAATAAGTCAGTCAAGAGTCAGCCAGCTCACTCGCCTTGGACGACAAGTTTATTAACATGCATGCATGCATGGTTAGGTTTAGGTAGTGTGTATTACTCCCTCCGTTCCAAATTATAATTCGTTTGACTTTTTCAATCTCAAGTTTGATCACTCGTCTTATTCAAAAAAATTTGTGCAAATATAGTCAAATTTAAGTCATTCTTAAGCATCTTTGGTTAATAAAGCATGCCACAACAAAAGTTGTGATATTTTGAACAAATTTTTGAATAAGATGAGTGGTCAAACTTAGGTTTGAAAAAATCAAACGAACTACAATTTAAAACGGATTTAGTATTAGTCAGGATGGAAATGGATCACGATAAAAAATGGTTTGAATAAGTGGACATGAGCTAATAAGCTGCCTCTTTGACTATATCAAATCAATGAACCGCAACTATGAATTAAAATACACCATGAAAAAAACTTCACAGAGGACTTACAAGGAGGCCAAACTTCTGCTTCGCTTCGTTTTCCTGCGTGATGTCTACGTGCCACTGCCATCATATGTATTTTTGCAGTGTCACACTCGAAACATCAACAACGAACAACCTTTCTCAGTATCCTCGGGGACGAGACGGGGACGTCTGGAGGGGGTGGAGACGCTGGAGTTGTTATAAAATAGAATAGAATATGATTTAATAAATTGACTTCAAATCGTCCTTCATAAATTAATACGAGTTCCACCCAACGGTTCATGTCAGCGCTGCGCTCTTATAAGAAGGCACATTCGACCACCACTTCCACTCACTCGCTGTAGCCTGACTTTAGGTACCAATGGAGCTTCCAACATGGGCGTCCTTCCTCGGTGTGCTGCTCGCCACCCTGATTCTTCTGAAGACTATCCTTGGCCGCCGCAGCCGCAAGTATAACCTCCCGCCCGGCCCCAAGCCGTTGCCCATCATCGGCAACCTCAACCTGATGGGCGCGCTCCCGCACCGCTCCATCCACGAGCTGTCCAGGAAGTACGGCCCGCTGATGCACCTCCGGTTCGGGTCGTTCCCCGTGGTCGTGGGCTCGTCGGTAGACATGGCCAAGTTCTTCCTCAAGACCCACGACGTGGTGTTCACGGACCGGCCAAAGATGGCCGCCGGCAAGTACACCACCTACAACTACCGCGACATCACCTGGTCGTCCTACGGCGCGTACTGGCGGCAGGCGCGTAAGATCTGCCTCACCGAGCTATTCAGCGCCAAGCGGATCGAGTCGTACGAGTATATCCGCGTCGCCGAGGGGCGTGCGCTGCTGCACGACCTGCATGCGGCGTGCGGCTCCGGCCGTGCCGTCATGCTCAGGGACTACCTGTACACGGCGAGCCTGAACGTGATCACGCGCATGGTGCTTGGCAAGAAGTACCTGGACAAGGAGGAGGGCGCTGGGACCACCCGCGAGGAGTTTAGGAGGATGCTGGACGAGCTGTTCCTGCTCAACGGCGTGCTCAACATCGGCGACTACATCCCATGGCTCGACTGGATGGACTTGCAGGGGTACATCAAGAGGATGAAGACGATCAGCAAGAAGTTCGACCGGTTCCTGGAGCACGTCGTGGAGGAGCACAACCAGCGGCGGCTGCGCGACGGCAAGGACTTCGTAGCCAAGGACATGGTTGACGTGCTGCTGGAAACCGCTGATGACCCTACCCTTGAGGTCGAGTTCGACAGGGAAAGCGTCAAAGGTTTTACTCAGGTGAGCTAATCAGCTAGTCAAGCAACTTTAAAAATCAGTTGGAAATTTGGCTTTTCTGAAATATAATGGCACGTGAGTTGATGAACAGTGCAAGAGTCTCACTTGACCGTGGATCCTCTGGAATATATATGGCACGTGCAGGACCTCATCGCCGGTGGCACCGAGAGCTCAGCGGCCACAGTGGAGTGGGCTATGTCGGCGGTCCTCAAGAAGCCGGAGATCATCGCCAAGGCCACGGAGGAGCTGGACCGAGTCATTGGCCGCGGCCGCTGGGTGACGGAGAAGGACATGCCCAACCTACCCTACATAGAAGCTATCGTCAAGGAGACCATGCGCCTGCACCCGGTCGGACCGCTGCTGACGCCCCGCCTTTCGCGCGAGGACACGACCGTGGACGGCTACGACATCCCCGCCGGCACGCTCGTGTTCGTCAGCATGTGGTCCATCGGCCGCGACCCCGCGGTGTGGGACGCGCCGTTGGAGTTCAAGCCGGAACGATTCCTCGGCAGCAAGGTGGACGTGAAGGGGCAGGACTACGAGCTGGTGCCGTTCGGGTCCGGCCGCCGGATGTGCCCCGCGTACAACCTCGGCCTCAAGGTCATCCAGGTGACCCTTGCCAACTTGCTCCACGGCTTCACGTGGAGCCTTCCCGGTGGCATGACCAAGGAGAAGCTCAGTATGGAGGAGATCTTTGGCCTCACCACGCCGCGCAAGTTCCCGCTCGAGGCCGTCGTGGAGGCCAAGCTGCCGGCGCACCTCTACGCCGAACCTTGATCGATGCGCGTGTGATTCTGGACCATATAGTTGCCTCCTTTTTCGCTGTCTCGTGTGTGTGTCCGCTTGCTTCCTTTTTCCTGTCTCGTGTATCTTCGGTCATAATTTCTACCATTTTGTTTATATATATTTTTTAGAATTATAATATATATCTATATATATGTATATCTATACCACCAAATAATAAGGAGGCAAAATTTTTTGTCAGGACGTGGCTCCTCCAGTATTTAATGTCGTGACACACGTGGAGTTGGAGAGGACACGGCTGATTTCACTTCTCTCCGTGATGACTCACGAAGCAAGGTTTTACAGCATTAATCACTGCGCAGACGGTACCCTGGCGCGTGTAGGCCTTCAGGTTCAGAAACAGACTCTCGGAATTAACCAGGGGCAGAGTCATTAAAGTAGCCTCCGAAACCAACGTTAAGTTTTTGTAAATTAGATTTGACAAGGTAAGTTGATACGTTTAATTTTTTTATACATGGCTTAGAGAAAGAAAGAAATCTACCAAATTAAGGTGTATTTTAATTTGATAAATGTTAATAGGATATTGATAAATCATTACCATCATTAACTAATATTATTGTGTGTCGGCACACATTGTCGCTTCAATAAATGTATGATAGTTTGTCCCCATTACAACTTACGGTAATGTTTTGCTAGTACTTAAACCATTCTAGTACTTCCCTCCATTGGTCCCTGCTTAATGTGAAACCGGCCTTGGGCCTGGTCCATTCCTTGCCATTCCTAAGAGGCCAAATCTCCTCCTTCGGTCTGTCGCATAACGTTGTCAGATCCACTCTAGCCTTAACGTTGTCCTTTCACTTATCTGTGTCCATAATTGTTCCAAATAGTACCTCACCGAGATTCTTTTCAGTGCGCATTCTATCAATGTGATGTGGACAAAGAAGATCATCATGATAGGGGAGCCTCTCTATGCCTGATTTGTGAGTCCATGCATGATCGTCGTCATAACCCACAAAGCAACCATCAGCATACGTGTGGTCTACCACGAGCATCAACGAGCAGCACGGACTGCGGCGGTGACATCATCTCTAGTGGAGGGTCTGTAACTAAAAGCCTTTCATAAAGTTCTTGGTGTCTCATCTGAATGCATTGTAAAGATCAAGGAATTGCCGATGTTTGTCAAAGCAGGAAAACCTGCCACCCTTCTTCAACCAATTAAACCTCAGAGCTATGTTGCATATTGGGCATGGGAACTTGCTGTGAACAGACCATCCGCAAAATATTGCGTATCCCACGAAGTCATACATGGAGTACTGGTGCCAAACAAACATCTGGAAGCTTGCCTTTGTTGCTCGGTGTATGTCCATACCCCCTCGTCCTAGGCTTTGATCAATTCATTAATCACGGCCTCTATGAACACACCCATATTTTCCTTGGGTGCCCGAGAGATTATCAATGACAAGAATATGTTCTTCCATTGAAAGATGGCGCTTGGGCGGGGGGGTGTGGAGGATTGGCTGGGATAACAAACACATGCTAACAAGTGTATGGGGCAGACATCATTCCATAAGGACCGAACCCATCTGTTGCCGTGGCAACACGCATACATTACGGACCTCTAGAGCTTTCTCAAAATGAATGTCTTCAAAATGTTGCATTGCTTCACCATCTGCAGTTTGTACCATCTTATCTAGATTGTATCGATGTCCATTTTTGTGCCATGTCATCTACTTTGTGGACTCCTTAGTCATGATTAGCAATTGGATCCTTGGTATGAACGGTAGGTACCTTAGGATTTTTTTGGGAAATTGTTGTCTACCATCACTCGAGTCCTCCAGATACCTAGAGGATTTGCACTTTGGGACAAAGGCGTAGCATGCTCGTGTTCCTTCCTAAAGAAGATCTGGACATTCTTATAAGCATGTGTTTGCTCATATGGCATCTTAAATACACTTAGGAGTTTCCATGACTCGTGCATGTTCTTTGGCAGAACGTAACCTTGCAGAAGCAAAGTGCCTAAAACTGTGAGCATTTTCTTGAAGGAATCTCGACCCAGGTGGCATTGAGACTTCAATGCCATAAGGCATCCAACGACATCTAGTTGAGAGACCTTTGTATGGCCATGAAGGGGTTTCTGTGCCATAGGCAACATGTCATAATACGCCCTTGCTATTGGCTCTGCCTTGTCACCCTCATCCGTACGTCCTCCACCGAAGTTTGCTTCATGATAGTCATCCAGCATGTCTGCTACCCCACCATTTGCATCAAGATCCTTCATGCATTATCTCACGGCCTCGTCTCTCCTACATCCTTCACCATGGTAGGTCCACCAGGTATAGTCTAGCATAAATCCATATACTTGCCAAGATGTTTACCCATTTGCAACTTTGCTTGTTTACACCTACTCCTACACTCACTGCAGTGACACCAAACTTTAGCATCTTGATTAGCCCCCTAAAATGTTGCATCCAAGAAAGCATTGCTCTTCGTCACTCACTCATCACTCCAGGCTCGATAACCATTCCACCAATTGTACATGCACCCACGGTCATCCATCCTTTACCATATACTCCATGTGAGTAATATAAGACTCCATTGCATCTCTACATGAGGAGCCTACTATCTAATAGGTAAAGATAGGTCTTAGTCTCACCCAAGGATGCGTAGATGGGGTTAGTTTCCTTGCACTACTTGTACTTGAGATAGAATTTCAGCAACAGCTTCTCGCTGTTCTCCAAACACACATCCCGATAGGGAGATTCTATATCTAGAGAACAACGAGAGGCACTGCCGAAATTCTTTCTCGGATACGAGAGGAGCGGGGAAACTAACCCCTTCTACACATCCTCGAACTGTCAAAAAAACATGAACAATTCGAAAGAGATACGGTTTCCCATATGCAAAGATTTGCATACTTCCAACCGTATCACTTTCAAACGGGAGACGCCTAACTGGGTTACGTGATTTACGACCATTATACATAAAGTGGGGTTATACCTAGCGGTGCAAGCAGATTAGCTAGAAGTGGTGGTGAAGACATGTACTCCGGCTCGGCAAATGATGGGCTGCTACCTGAAAAAAGCAGGCTCAATTAAAAATTTCGGCGAACCTCCCTACATAGTGAGGTTTTCATTACCGGCAAGAAAACAATGGCACGATGTCTGACAAGCATATATGCATACACATCAAACTCAACATGTCATTGTCGGCTCACTTTCATATACAACCACCACTACATGGCACGAAGGCTCACCTTGCTCGGGCGGTGGACGGACGAAAATGACGACACTGGGCAGGACGAGCACGGACGACAACCATGCATGAATGACGGCAAGCGACACGATCACGGACAGCAGCCGGCAGGACGAGGATGTGTTGACGGTCACTAACGACGCTTTTTTAAACGTCAACATCCTACCATAAAGGGGGTGAAACCATACATTATCATACTCATATACATTTATCACTAATAAATTCCACTTGTAGTGTCTTATATTTTATTTTGCAGATTTACAATAAAAGCAAGTGGAAAATCGACCAAAGTACGCCATCCGGGAAAGCGCACAATTGCAAAACTCAAGCCCAGGAGCAAATCGACCCAAAACATCAAATGCGGGCCGAGCAAAGCCCGGCCCACAACTTTTCGGGGACGGGAGACGACACCCCACCAAGACCGGGCGGGCCGAGCCGGGGGTGCGCTTGTGGCGCGCGCCAGTGTGCGGCCACACCCTCCCCGAGGCGGTTTCGGCCCGGCATCGGGGAGGCGGTTCGGGCACCTTCAAGCGGGGTTTCCCGCCCTTAGTTGGTCGGTTTGCGCACATTAGGAAGGTGTTCCCAGGTCGGTTTGGATCCTTCCATATGGGGAGGGACATTTTCCAATGAGCCCCCTCTCCTCCACCTATAAAAGGAGGCCATCTCCCACCATTGTAACACACACCATTTGGAGCCTCCTCACTTTCTACTCTTCTCCTCTCCTCTCTACTCCTCCACTTCTCTAGTTGTTGACACCCAAAAATGGCGTGGTCTAAGTCACGGTAAAAATCGGACTTCGACCATATTTTTCGAAGAGCTCACCCACCGTAAAATTCCGGACTTAGTCAAATTCTCGAGGAGGTTCGAAAAGGGCTCTACGGAATGCGACCGGACTCGGCCCGGGCGCGTCGATCTGCGTCCGTCCTAGCGTCCGGTTAGGTCGCGCCCCCACGATCGGTTTGCGACCTTTACGTTAAACCGATCGGGACGCGTTGGCCGGAGCGTCGGTCAACCCCCTCGCGAGTCCGGTCGGTAATTGGAACGCACTAATTTCGGGCCATCGGCCGGACGCACCCATGGGTCCGGTCCAGCATCCGTCCCGGGATTCGGTCGGGTCGCGCGTCGCGAGCTGGGCCGCGAACCTTCTTGGAATTCGACCGGACCCGTCGGCCGGAAAGCGTCCGGTCAAGGCCCGATCGTCGTCCGGTCACACCCCGACGCGAGCCCGTGTCCGTCACGAGATCCGAACCGATTTGTTTCCAATCGTGTTTAGGTCGGTTTTTGATGCTTGAAAACGTCCAAGGGCGGTTTCCTAAAAGGATAAGACCACCCTCCTCTATATAATAAAGAGGTTCATGGCCAATTTGATCCCATCTACATCCAATCGACAATCAATCTACCTCTGTCCCGTTTGTAGGTCATCTTCTTCTCTCAACCCCTCTATCCTGGCTGTTCGGGCGGCGAACTCCGCGTTCTTCGTCGGCGTTCTAGGCGGCCACGCTGGTCCTAGAGCACCCCTCGCGTGCGTCCTCCCGGCAGGGTCTTCCGGAGGTGCGTTGGAGGTTCTTCCGGCCGTCACCGAGCTCCACGCGCCCCTACCGATCCTTAGATCGGTTTGGGCCGCCACGCTGCGGTGCTCGCTGCTACAAGGTCGATCGCGATCTTCGTGGGCGTCCAAGGCCCTCCCGGTGTGTTGGTGTGAAGCCCTAGTTTCGCGTCAACACACTTTTTGGCGACTCCGCTGGGGAAAGCAAGACGTCAATTGCGTTTTGAAGACTCCAACATCATGCACGCCAACAACAAGAGCGGTGGTGCTACAATTAGCGAGATACATGATGACAACGTCATCCACCCTACTTCCGTTGATGAGCTTCCTGACGAATTGAAGGCTAAGATGCAACAAATGATTGAAGCTACTCAACGTGTGTTCTGGATAGTTGTGCCGGGGTCGTGGCGACAAGGTGGAGCTGTGCAGGCTGTCACCGTCAAGCTTCCCAACAATTCATCTACTCCGAGAGGTTGAGGTAATAGACACCGGTCCTAAATTTGATGATTCTTATCCTCAACACGCTGATTATCTTTGTTATGCTTGAGGGCCATAAGAAAGAAGTAGATTCAACTATGACTAACATTGCCCACATGCTTATGGCTAGATTTGATAAATTAGAAGGTAGAGTGCTTAAAATAGATGAAATTGATGATGAACAGTATGAGTATGGCATGCCTTCTAATTTTTACGAGAATCAAGCATGGTACACCGCTTATAGTAAAGGAAAATCGTCCCAATCGGCTCCTCCAGAAGCCGATAAAGCCGGTTCTTCCACTACTAAGGAACCGGTTAATAATAAGCAAATTGTTACGTTTGCCGATGTACAAGATCGTGTCGGCAAACAATTAATAGAATAATAAACGCTAGGAATTCGGGGGCAACACCGTGTTACCCAACCCACCGAAATCCCCTAGTCAAATTCTGTTCTAGGCAATGAAACTTCAGCCCCAAATCCTCCTCCTGCCGATATGACCGATGTTTAATCGGCAAGGAAGATTTGAATAAGTCTTTGCAGGAAAGTCTCGGTGTCCAAATTAAAACTTCAAGGGGCACCTACAACAAGCCGTACCCTCCACACTTCGATTTTTTGAAAAACCCACCGGGGTGGAAGGTACCTGATTTTCAGAAATTTAGTGGCAATGATAATAAGTCTACCATGGAACATGTTAGTATGTTTTTAGCTCAGTTGGGTGAAGGGGCTGCTCAAGATTACATGAAGTGTCGTAATTTCCCTTTGTCACTTCATCGTTGCTTTTTCATGGTTTACATCTTTGCCATCATCTACTATTGGTTCTTGGGCTGTATTAGAGGAAAAGTTTCATGCTCACTTTTATGATGGAGTCCAGGAAACTAGATTATCACATTTGACATCGGTTAGGCAAGGTCGTAGTGAGTCGGTAGCTTGAGTTCATTAGGCGTTGTAAAGAAATTAAGAACCGATGCTTTCATTTGATGATTTCTGAACGTGACTTGGTTGATATATGCTTTAATGGTTTGCATTCTAAGATTAGAGATAAGCTTGAGCATATTCAATTTACTACTTTGCCTCATTTAATTGAGAAAGCTATTCTTTGTTGAGTCACGTTTAAATTCTCAAGATCATGATTATAAGTCTCGTCGTTCCAACGTGCATCATGTGGACGATTATTCTTAGTCCGGCGATGAGACTAAAGAGGTATTGGCTGCTGAAATTAGGTGGCGGAGGAAAACAAACAAGTAACTTGCCCTTCTCTCAAGCCGATTAATAGGAATCGGAATGAGGAAATAAAGTTTACTTTTGATACATCTAAATGTGACCGAATATTCGATGAATTATTGAAAATCGGGTACATTAAGATAAAATATGTTATGCCTTACTCGCAGATGTGTTGAAGAAGCGGGCTTTTTGCAAGTATCATGAATCTTACTCTCATGCAACTAACGATTGTCATGCTTTCCGTCGGCGGGTACAATCGGCTCTTAATGAGGGTTGATTAAGTCTTACCGACATGCGGCTAGACAAGAATCCTTTTCCGGTGCATGTGGTTGAAGCTAAGAAGCCCGAAGCCAAGACACTTGAAGTCAAGGCTCCTGCCATCTTAATCCGTCCCGAGCAAGCTTCTACAACTCAAGGCAAGAACGTGATCATTGGTGAGCCTCGCCCGTGCCGAATGTTCCTAAGAATTCGGGACGGCAAGTGTTGGTTAACCAAGCGAAGAAGGCAAGACGAAGCTTACCATTGTGGCTAGCTCGGCGCAAGCATTACGGCGTCAAGCGTGGCTAGATGGTCGTGCGGCGCGAGACAAGACCAGCTAGGCCGATTGAAGCAATCGGCCGGGATGATCAAGCCCCGGCGCTAACTAAGCGGGTTGAACCGACTACTTTAGTCGGGTCAGGCCGCCCTAAATTCTAGCTCCCTCACTTCCGGCGTGCATACGATAAAGACATTCGTTCCACAAAAGCCGGAAGTTGGAGTTTGGAAAACCAATGAGCCAAAGGTCAAGAAGCATATCAAGCACGGACTTTTGGCGAAGTACAAAAAGAAAAGGCCGATTCAAGAATCGGCCAACAAAAAAAGAGAGTCTACGCCTCCCAAAGCGTGATGAAGGGAGAAACAAGCAAGTGGCTATGACTCCTCCAAATGTTGTTTCTTCTTCACAGGTTGCGCGTCCAAGGATGACTCGTTGGGGGCCACCATTATCCCATTTGGCACTACCACCACAATGGGGACCGAAGGGAGTGTTTGTTCCCTATCCTTCGGGTCCCATAAAGGAAGGAGGCGCTGCAAGCATGGCCAAGCCTACCGTCTTTAGCCGATTGGGTTTACAATCGAGCTCTAGCGGTACGAAGAAGAAGGAGGTGCCCACGTCCCGGAGCTCACTTCGAGCAAAAGGGGCAGGCGCCTATGCAAAGAGGTTTATGTACCCAAGAAGATTGAAGTTCTTTGAGAAGCTGCTCCGGTTGCTACTCCTCCACCTTCCATCATTATCGGTTCGATGACAGCTCCTATAAGTGATGTCAACAAACCGATTGTGATTGAGGAGCAAGAGCCTTCCAAGGGTGATCAAGATCAAACCATGGAGGAGATTGTTGAAGCTCAAGATAAGAGGCAAAAGTTTGTGGATCCTCGATTCCTGCAGCCCAAGTGGTGCCCGGTTGATATCGATAAGACACAAAAGAGGAAGCTTCAGCGAGCAAGACAAAAGATGCTCAAGCGTTTGGCTGCTGCGCAAGGTGAAGGGCCAATCTTGCCAGAAATTGTGCAAGAGATCAAGAATAAAGAGGCCGAGATAATCGCTGCTGCCAAGAGGACGTCTCAACCGATTGATAAATCGGTTAAGTCGGTCATAGTGCAAGAACAGCCGCCCAAGCCTGTGGAAGAGGTGCCCGAACCGAAAGTTGATCTTTTGGCACTTCTAGCGGATGGGACAGCCAAATTAAGTGAGCAAGTTGTTAACTCAACCGATACGGTTGACGGGTCATTATTGCCCAAACTTGGATTTACCGACTTCGAAGTCGGTTGAACCGAATTCTCTTGTTTTCGATGTGTCCGCAGTGTGCGCTGAAGATTTTGCTGCCGCCGTCTCTGCCATGGTTGGCATTGAAATGCCAGTTGAGGATGAAGAGTTGGTGGATTATGAGCCATCACCGCCACACGCTGAGGTGAACACCATTTTTCTCTCTGCCGATTATTATGTGATCGGGCATGGAGAAGATGAGGTTGCTGCTGCGGAGTTTGCCTTTGGGGTGCAAGATGCTATCTTCAAGAAGCCTGCCGTGCCCGTCAGACACCTCAAGCCATTGCATGTGAGCGGACATATCAATGGAAAACCAGTCCGGAAGATGCTAGTGGATAGTGGCGCAATTGTCAATCTTTTGCCCTATTCACTATTCAAGAAGCTTGGTGGCAAAGAGGAGGAGCTAATTCAAACCAACATGACCATCACCGGCGTAGGAGGAGGCGCGCCAATTCCTTCAAAGGGGATCGCCAACGTCGAATTAACCGTTGGTAGCAAGACCATGGCTACGGCTTTCTTCATCGCCGACGTGGAAGGTAGCTATGATCTTATCCTTGGTCGTGATTGGATTCATGCCAATCCTTGTGTTCCTTGTAGTTTGCACCAATTCCTCATCCAATGGGTGGGAGATGCCATAGAGATTGTTCATGCGGATAATTCGGTTGAGATTTCTACAACCGATGCCTCGCTTGAGAGCTGCGGGTTTGCATCTTTCGGTAGAGACTTATCCAACTATCGGTACATTAGCTATGATGAGCGTGGATTTGTGCTCAGTAACATTGAAGCCGATGGATAATCGGCTCAATATTATATTGTAAACATTGTTTCTTAATGGAAGACAAACTTCAATGGTTAAAACATAGACTTGAACACTATTGGACTGAAAAGACCGATTCTTGTGAAGCTATCGATGACTTTGATGAGCTCAATAAGTTGGGCCAAGGTTTCACGTCGGCCGACCCTTTGGAACAAGTTGACATTGGGGATGGTTCAGTGCCAAGGCCGACATTTGTAAACCAAAACTTGGATGCCGATTATAAAGCTAAATTAATCGCGCTTCTCAAGGAATATGTTGATTGTTTTGCATGGGACTATACAGAGATGCCTGGGTTAAGCCGTAATCTTGTTGAGCATCGGCTTCCCATCAAGAAGGGATTTAAACCTTACAAGCAACCGCCAAGACGCTTCAATTCGGCCATCAATGACCGAATCAAGGAGGAGATTGATCGGTTGCTTAAGGCAGATTTTATCCGTCCATGCAGGTATGCGGAGTGGGTCTCTAACATTGTGCCGGTTGAGAAGAAGGACACCGGGAAGATTAGAGTGTGCATTGATTTCAGAGATTTAAATAGAGCCACTCCCAAAGATGAGTATCCTATGCCTATTGCCGACATGTTGATCAATGATGCTTCGGGGCACAAGGTTATTAGCTTTCTTGATGGTAATGCTAGATATAATCAAATATTTATAGCTGAAGAAGATACCTCCAAGACTGCTTTTATTTGTCCCGGATTTGTTGGTTTGTTTGAGTGGATTGTTATGACCTTTGGCCTCAAGAATGCAGGCGCCACCTATCAACGTGCTATGAATCTTATCTTTCATGATCTCATTGGTGTGATTATGGAGGTGTATATTGATGATGTGGTGATTAAATCGGCTTCACATGATCCTCAAAAATGGCGTGGTCTAAGTCACCGTAAAATTCCAGACTTAGCCATATTTTGGAGGTCCAATTCACCGCAAATTTCCAGACTTAGTCAAATTCTCGAGGAGGTTCGAAAAGAGCTCTCTGGAATGCGACCGGACTCGCTGGCGCGTCCGGTCCTGCGTCCGGTCCTAGCGTCCGGTCAGGTCGCGCCCCACGATCGGTTTGCAGACCTTTCTGTTAAACCGATCGGACGCGTTGACCGGGCGTCGGTCAACCCCTCGCGAGTCGGTCAGGCGGCTGGAACCAGGCTAATTTCGGGCCATCGACAACAAATATGGTTTCGGACCGGTTTGACTATCAGCAACGTGCTTATGCTGGTGAGTGAGATAGTCAAATCAGGATGTGTGTGCGTACTGACATATATGTATACACGTACATGCATTTGCATATCAAGCTGTTGCACGATGGGCAGACTTTGAAGATAGGCACGTTACGAAGAATGAAGCATGCCTACATGGAAAGGATATATATATCGTGCATATCCGTGGATGGCGTCATGCTGTGCTTTGGAAATATCAGGGATATTTTATTTGCGGCAACAAGGTCAAAGATCAAGAAAATTGGCAAAGCACGCAGCGGATCAAGCCTAAACACGCGACTGACGCCAGGATTTTTCCAAGCCGCGTCCGACTCCTGGCGCGTCTGGCGAGTTCGCTGGGCTGCATCAACGCGCCGGACGCCGATCGCTGGCGCCAGGCGGTCGTTCCACGCGCGTCAGGCGGGTGTGTCGCTTGGCTGCGCATCGCAGGTCGCTCTGGACTGGCGCGTCAGGTGCCTGTATATCGGGCGTCCAGCGCATGCCACGCAGCCGCCCAAGGTCCGAAACCGGTCGGTTTTGATCGAGTTTTGGAAACCTTTTCGTAACTAGAAACGTCTATGATGATTTCCTAAAAGGATAAGACCACCCTCCTCTATATAATAAGAGGTTCATGACCGATTTGATCCCATCTACATCCAATCGACAAACACATCTACTACCGTCTTGCTTGTAGGTCAACTCTTTCTTCTTCTTCGCCGCCGATGCCATGAACGGAAGATTGACGACAACAACGCCCTAGAGCGGTCAGGCCGGCTAGGGCAGCCCATAGCTGCTGCACGCCCTCACGGGGTCCGTCCCGGGCGTGTGGGGTTTCGGGTTTCAAGAGACTTCGCCGGCGTGTCTTGCGTACCGCGCTCCCGACGAGGCTCCTCCGACGACGTGTCTTGCGTATCGCGCTCATCATTGGAGGCACACGGTCCAGGTGTGGACATCCCTAGGCGCTTGCCGATCCCTGATTTTGGCTTGCCCTTCGTAGAGCGATCTAGCTCTTGTTTTGGTGTGTTACCGATTTTATCGTCAACACACTTTTTGGCGACTCCGCTTGCTTCGGCTCTACTTTGCAGCCGAATCTATCTACCCTAGCTATATTCACCGTTGATCTTTTATTTATCGCCATTAAATCTGGCCCAAGACCGGTTGCATCTAGTGTTGCCGCAGTTCGACAACAAATCGGTCCCTGGTCGATTGCGTTGGTCGCGCTTATTCTGGTGGAATCGGACTTGACACAAAGCAACAGGCTGGAAGCTCCTTCACAGATCATTAAAGCTACATCCTACGTAGTACCAATTGGGGAGACTACCATCCTGTAGCAAATTGGTCTTTACTATTATTATATTATTCCATATATATACGCATACACAGGAGGCCTTCCAGATCACGTGGAGACAGCTACCTGGTTCGATTGCGTTATTTGCATCCACGAGAGGAAAAATTCTTGTTGCCCACAAGGTGTACTGGAAATCAGAGTTGCGCTTCTTGCTGTACCAAGTGAACTGGTATATTCTTGGATATCAGACAATTACGAATATACATGGAGTACGGAGATAATTCATCGCAATACTGGTTCAATTATCCTGAGGTACAACCTACAAATTCATATGATAATTATAATAATTATTTTGCAAGTAATATAAATTCTCATGTTGATGTTGCTAGATATAATGATCCTAGACATGTTTCATCGGTTATTACTTTTGATAATGTTCCTCCGCATTATAATTATGCACCTTATGGTCAAGAGCCGATGATTGCTGAAAATTCTTTGAGTTTTAATTCTTCTAGCAACATGCAGCCAGTACAAACATATACATCGGCTATAAGTTCACAACGTGACGTGCCGATGCATGACAATAAGAATTCATCGAAATTTTCTCAATCAGACCTTACTGAACTTAAAGATGCATTGTTGAACTTTATAAGAACGGTTCAAAACAAGAATGAAGATTTCTATAGTAAATGTCTTGAGATTACAAGAAAGAAAGAAAAGTTGCATGCTCCCTCAGAATCGGCTAAACCGACTTTAAAGTCCGCCAAGCCGATTGTTACCTTCTGTGAAACAACTACCCGCCTTGAATCGGTCAAGCCGACTTTTCAATCGGCTAAGCCGATTGCCTCTGGCAATCAATCCAAATTGGTCTCTTCGGCATCCGAAACCGATAAGATCAATTTAGGAGAGGATGCACATTCTTTACCTTGCAGGAAGACACCTTCGATGGCCGAAATTCTGGAGAAAAATAACCCGGCTATCTTAATTCGACCGGGGCAAGCCGATTCCGCTATTGGAAAAAATGTCATAATCGGCGAGCCTAGAGAGCCTAAGAAGAAAAGGCAAAGTTCAGATCGTGAGGTGGTGCTAGAAAGATCTAATGACAATCGGGAAAGCCTCAAGATCACCATCAAGTCTTCTAGGCTCGGGGGCAAGCTCAAAGTACCATTCATAAGCGGAGGTCAACCACTAGTGTCATCGTCCAAAAAAGGATTGCTGGAATCAATTATAAAAGTTGGCCAAAACACTTTTGGGACTAGTGAACAGAAAAAAAAGCAAGACCGATTGCTCAAATCGGTCAAGCTATTCATAAGCAAAAATTGCAGCACATACATAAAGATGGAGTATTAGTTCCTCGCTCATTAATGTGTCAAGATCTTCACCAAAGGAGAGCGTGTGCTAGCGAAATTCACAATGGGCAGCAGTACTTACCTCGTAGCCGATTGAGCCATAGCCAATCGTGCTTCGATAAGAAAGAGCGAACTATGTCGGCTAGGCCAACTACCTTACTTGAGATGGCTAAGCCGACCCCAGAGGCAGCCGAGCTGACTAAGGTTGCTGCCATTGAGCATGAATCGGCATTGACGACTTCCGAGGCGGCTAAGTCGATTCCTATTGTTGTAGATTTTTCCACAGGCGCTTCAGCAAGTTTCGCCACTACTTTGGTGGGTGTCGAGATGCAAGAAGAGCCTGAGGAGGAAATTAGTGGCGCTGGAGAGAGCACACAAACTCTTTTCAAAGGTATTGCTAACGGTGAGATCATCGAGAGCGGGACCTTGGTTGCTACATCTTTCGTCACTATGGTACAAAAATTGCATCGGCCTACATGTTGTCTTCAATTGGAAGGCCGATGATAATGTTTTGTCAAAGTTAAAGCTTTTCCCAATGCTTAATGTGAATTATACATATATGTGGATTGCTTTACTTACTTTAAATTCAATTCATACTTGGTCCCGAATGAGATATAAGTTTTGCAATTACTTTGGATTTTATGATTCGGGGCTAAGATTGAAGAATATTGCTCATGCCGATGTTTGTTATACATTTAATTCTGGCATGAAAGATGATTGTAAAGGTGTGGCCGAATGGATTGATGTCAAATTTAATCTCTTCGCTTGCCAAGCATTGAAGCCGATTCTAGAAAATCGGCTTACAAATTTAATGCTCACCTTTGGTTCTATCTGTTGTGATCATGTCTTTAACATGTTGCTGAAAAGTAAATTTATTAGGCATATTGATCACAAGGCTTTGCCATCAATTCAGAACTTGGAAGAGCTTATATATTGCAAGTTGTGTAATTCATTTGATCATAATACTCATAGTTGCAATGTATTTCATCATGAGATCCAATCGGACATTGATAATGACCGATTGAGGTTTTTTGAGGCTCAACAAGTGGACCGATTAGATTCAATCGGGCCCGATGGCAAATAGGTTTTGAATCGGCTTGCACTACTAGCCAATTCACTTGAAGCTCAAGGCTCTAACGCTAAAGAGAGAGAGGGAAGACCCTCAAGTGAAGGCAAAAATGTTATCCACAAAGTTCAAATTGAAGATATTTCAAAAGATAGCAAAGTTGCTCCAATGTTAGAAGACATTGGGGGCAAATAAAATCTCTCCATCTCCACCAAAAGCCGGTTCATTCCATTGAGCAAGGGAATCGGCTGGAGGTCATTTTTTGCAAAGATGTTCATCAAAAGGAGGATGCTCATAAAGCTAATGGAGGCAAGGAGCATGACAAAGAAAAAGGCAATAGGAGACCGAAGCTTAGCTTCGAGGAGCTCTTAGCCAAATATACAAAGATAGGGGAAGCGAATCGATTAAAGAAAACCCAAGCATCAAAGTTGTCTCCAAAGCATAATCCTCAAAACAACATTGGCAAAGGAAGGTGAATGTTCCATCATATTTCGAGCCACAACATGTGAAGTATGTAGCTCGAAATAGTTGAAAGAGTCATCTTACAAAGACCGATTTGATCAAAATCGGTCCGAGCTGCCGTGCCAAGAGGGAAGGTGGTAAAAGCAAGTTTACCGCGTGAAATATGATGGACGGAAAAAGAAAAATTCAGATCTGAATGACACCATTGAAAAGCCGATTACATTGTTGAAAAATCGGCTATTGATGGTAAACAATTTAAAAATTAAGCCATTTATATTGCAGGTACTAAATCTGAACAAAAGAAGATAAAAGTATCTAAGAACAAGAAAGAATTGTCACTGTCCACAATGAAGACAAAACCGACGCGTGCTCAATCGGTTTACCAAGGTGGCAGGAAAAAGAATTGCGTAAGCTCAGCGCGAGAGAAGCTAAGAGAAAGAGGCTTAGCATGGGTTCCTAAAGGAAGCATTAAAAATCGAATGGATGATGATCAAGCAAGTGGTGCATCACAAACAAAGAATCAAAGGAAAAGGTTCAAGACACAATTGCCGAGTTGGAGGTGTGCACCAAATCATCGAATCATTGGTCATGGCATCATCCATTTTCTCTGCCTGTGCATATGTGGAATTCACCTCATGGTATGCACGGTTATCCCTCATATTCTTATGTTGATCCTTGGTATGGGTCTTTTTATATATGGAGGGTTGCCAAATTATTACGCTCATCAATGATCAACAGCCGAAATAAATATTTCGCCCATGCTCATTCATGTGGATGAATTCATATGGCCGATACTTTGTTATCGCCCTTAGTATAAATAGCCGATGCATGCATGGTGCTATTTGAGAGACTTCGCAAAAATACTATTTTTTATGCGGGACGTGCAAAAAATCGGCTCGGCCGACCAAACTTGTCGGCCAAGACGATTCACGACAACAGTATGGCCGATGAACGCCGCAAACATCGTGCCGTTGGAAAGAGCAACCTGCCTGCTTAAAATACACAGACGCACAAAAATATTTTTGGCAATGTTTCTGAGCATCATAAAGTTTCAAAATATATTTGGAACATTATTCAGAAGATTAGAAAGGGAAGGAAGAAAAATCACCACCATTTTACCAAGATCAGCGTAGCTGATTATTAGTTCGACTATAGGCGGTCACCAGATGGGCTCTGGGCGTCGGGTACTGTATTTGCTAGGAACGGCTTGGCTGTTTTTTACCAATCGGCCAAGCTGGCCTATCTGCTGCTGCTGCCGTGCTCCCTACTAAGGAGGCAGGTTTGCTAGGCCAGGTCGTTCACCTTTGCTGGCTTTCATGCACGCCTGGTGTCCTGCTACTACTACAGTGCTCTCTACTAAGCAGGTAGGCAAGCTGCTAGGCTGGCCAAGTAATTTATTAGATGGCAGATGCTGTACGTTCTTGCCTAGTTACCTTGCAACTAGCTTCGTTGTCACCTGAGCTCGTTTCTTGCCTGCTGCTGCTATATTGATTGTTGCTTAATCGGCTTAGCTGAATGGCAAAGCCGGTTGCATGCACGCGCCATAGTATATGTCGGTTTAAACCGGCTGCGGCAGGCGGCAAGGCCAGCCATGCTGTGCCCACTGATCACGAATCGGCTAAGTTGGTTTTTCAAATCGGCCAAACCGATTCCCAGGTGTTCAGTCTGGGCAACCTGACTAAAAATACTTTAAATCAGTCTAATGTTATTTCTAATAATTCTAGTACCGATTTAGAAGGCCGGAGGATTTCTTTGTTGAACTTTTTGCAGGACTCAAGCTCTACAGCTGACAATTCGGCGGAGTTTGTATAATGATGAATTTTATCAAAGGATCACCAATAGTTTTTGTTGTTGAAGCGCCTGAGAACTGATCAAGTCAATTAAAAAGAAAATTGAGGATAATCCGAGAAGAATAGAAGGCTCAAAGCTTGTGCAAGAGCCTGCAAATGAAAATAAAGAACAAAAGGCAAGAGGTCATCTAGGTAATTGGGAAGGTCCTTACAATGTGATCGAGATGATTTTCGGGAAGTCATATATGTCAAATACAATCAAAGATGAGAGCTTCTCGAGGGCAATCAAACGGGAGATATCTTAAAAATTCCCTAGTGTTTGGTAAGAGGCCTAGTGCTCCCCAAACAATGGCCGATGCATGCATCGTCCTTAGAACAAAAATGACCGATATAAAATATCGCCGAACAACCGATATGATGGGCATTCGTGTTGTTTGGTTTTCTTTGTTCTTGTTTTCAGGTTCGTGCATCCCTCGCCTGAAAACAGGGGGGCATATGTTGACACTCGAAAATGTCCAAGGTGATGCACAACAAATATGGTTTCGGACCGGTTTGACTATCAGCAACGTGCTTATGCTGGTGAGTGAGATAGTCAAATCAGGATGTGTGTGCGTACTGACATATATGTATACACGTACATGCATTTGCATATCAAGCTGTTGCACGATGGGCAGACTTTGAAGATAGGCACGTTACGAAGAATGAAGCATGCCTACATGGAAAGGATATATATATCGTGCATATCCGTGGATGGCGTCATGCTGTGCTTTGGAAATATCAGGGATATTTTATTTGCGGCAACAAGGTCAAAGATCAAGAAAATTGGCAAAGCACGCAGCGGATCAAGCCTAAACACGCGACTGACGCCAGGATTTTTTCCAAGCCGCGTCCGACTCCTGGTGCGTCTGGCGAGTTCGCTGGGCTGCATCAACGCGCCGGACGCCGATCGCTGGCGCCAGGCGGTCGTTCCACGCGCGTCAGGCGGGTGTGTCGCTTGGCTGCGCATCGCAGGTCGCTCTGGACCGGCGCGTCAGGTGCCTGTATATCGGGCGTCCAGCGCATGCCACGCAGCCGCGCAAGGTCCGAAACCGGTCGGTTTTGATCGAGTTTTGGAAACCTTTTTCGTAACTGGAAACGTCTATGATGATTTCCTAAAAGGATAAGACCACCCTCCTCTATATAATAAGAGGTTCATGGCCGATTTGATCCCATCTACATCCAATCGACAAACACATCTACTACCGTCTTGCTTGTAGGTCAACTCCCTCTTCTTCTTCGCCGCCGATGCCATGAACGGAAGATCGACGACAACAACGCCCTAGAGCGGTCAGGCCGGCTAGGGCAGCCCATAGCTGCTGCATGCCCTCACGGGGTCCGTCCCGGGCGTGTGGGGTTTCGGGTTTCAAGAGACTTCGCCGGCGTGTCTTGCGTACCGCGCTCCCGACGAGGCTCCTCCGACGACGTGTCTTGCGTATCGCGCTCATCGTTGGAGGCACACGGTCCAGGTGTGGACATCCCTAGGCGCTTGCCGATTCTCGATTTTCGGCTTGCCCTACGTAGAGCGATCTAGCTCTTGTTTTGGTGTGTTACCGATTTTATCGTCAACACTAGTTCTTTTAGTCTTTAGTAGTATTTGGAGCAAGGCTAAGCTTCATTGGAGAGCTTGTACTTGGGAGAAGGAATATTCGGTATGAATACATTTATGGTTTATCCTCAAGTCTTGATCTCATATGCTTGTGCAATAGAGCTAGAGTATTTACATGTTATATTCTTGACATGTTGTTCTCGACACAATCATGATAGAAGAACTAGACTATAGTTCCTATGTCACGGTTAGTCGTATAGAACTTAGGGCCTAACCATTCATGCCATGTATTTGAGTAGAGTAAGAGTTGTGCTGGGGTGGCGGTTCGTTGTGTCCTTCGGGGCTTGCTCGTGTCCTATTCCGTCCATCCGTAGGGTGGGGCCATGGGGACATGAGTAGCGTCCCTAGTATGGACGTGGTGTCCTGATGCCGGTATCCTTTGAATATGAGTGCATGCCACGGTTGAGGGGGTAGGCGGCTTGGTCGTGACAAGCCTTGACCGTCCCTTGAAATCCCCCCACGTTCGTGTGTGCTGTAGGAGTTCGTAAATGCCTTCCTTTAGGGCGGCTGCTCCGGGAGGTCTCCCTGTCCATCTCACTCTCAGCCTAAAACTCTAGTCATCTATGTTTGCATGATTATTAACTGGTTCTTTGCACAGCTACTTTAGAATGCCTGCTCCACTTAGGAATATTCTTTATTCTGTATTTTCCTTTTATCCTTGAGGTTGGCCCAAGTGTGTGTCACACTATCTTAAAATATCATTACTTACCCCTGTATTGAGTATTGGTCAACTGCATAGACATGTCGTCTTGTTCATGCTCCCCGCTAGAGTCCTACACCATGCCTTCCTTTGGGAAAATATAAATAACGATACCCCGAATATCTCCCGGTGAAATGCTACAACGGTATTTCCGTGCGCTTGCGGACTTGTTCTGTAAATGCTACTGAGAATGCCACCTAGCATCCCGTGGCGATGGTAACCGAATGTAACAATTCCGTGAAGTCGTTGTGGGAAGTCAACCCGTGGTTCCCAGTGCTCTTGCCTTTTTGGCACTTGCGCTTAGGAAACGCAACAAGCATTTCTGGAGCCGTTGCCGGGGAGGGCATTGGTTATAAAGATTCTAGAAAGACATGTTCATAATGATGTGCATGTGTAAGTAGCCATTACTCATGCAAAGCTAATCTTTCATGTTTTCTCCCGTTGTGGATGAAGACAGGATAGTGTTCGATTGGTTTGTCCCCTCGTTGAACAACTACATCGCAGATTTGGAGGCACTCCTAAGGAAGAACCTAACTCATATCAAATCTTCTCCCGCTACTCCGCCGACAAACAAACCAATCACCCTTGCATCATCTCGTATTCCACTCATGGCCAAGTCGATCCGTGACCACTCCATCCCTCTTTTTGCCAACGTGCCCGTTGGGGCCCGCCACAACATGGGAACAGAGAACTTTGAGCTCCGGCCTGGCCTAATCAAGATGGTGCGAGCAAACCAATTTTATGGTTTGCCAAGTGAGGACGCAAGTGCACATCCGCAACACTTCCTTGAGCTCGGTGACACCATTGTCATCCAAGGTGTCACACCGTAAGCCATTAGAATCCGTTTGTTTCCCTTCTCCATCACGGGAAGGCAAAACAAGGGTTCTATAAAGAGACGGAAGTCGTCAACACGTGGGACAAATGGTCCACGGCGTTCCTCACTAAATTCTTCCCCATGAGTAAAACTCACACCCTAAGGGGAAGAATTGTAAACTTCCAGCCAGAATTCCATGGAACTCATACCGCGGCATGGGAAAGGCTACAAGAATACATCCAAGCATGCCCGCACCATGGGATGGAAAAGTGGCTCGTGATACGTAACTTCTACAATGGGTTAACACACATGTCAAAAGAGCACATTGATGCCACTCGCTGGAGGTGCCTTCCTCTCCCTCACCATCAATAGAGCAACAGCTCTTATGGAGAAAATAGTGTCCAATCAAGCTTGGGGGGGAAAGTCTTGGCAAACAAGAAGATAGCATGCGCACCGTGGAGGAGACGGACGTGCACGCTACAATGGATCTCCTATTGAAAGAACTTGACAAGTGTGCCACCAAAGAAGAAGAAACTTATGACATTTGTCAAGGCCATAGACTCACACGTAACATGTGAAGTCTCGGGCAATGTTGGCCATTCAGGGAACGACGCCCTCAAAACCCGTGAAGACGTTACTCACATCAACAACGGGTTCCATCGGCAAGGAGACCATAATGGGTGGAATAACCGTCGCGCCCACAAAACCAAGGAGGTAATTCAAACTCAAGGTACAATTCGAATCTTCTCTCCTTGGAAGACTTGGTCTTAGACCAAGAAAAATAATTGAAGAACTTTCAAAGAAGTTGATGCTTAATGATAAAATAATTGAAAACATGATTTTCAAAATTAAAAGTTTAACTTCTTCTTATGAAAGACAACTCGAGCTTTAATAAAATGATAGAAACCCAATTAGCTCGGGTTTTTCACTGCTTTGCTGTTGTCGGTTCGGGGAAAAGTTTTGGGGCAACCCAAAATTTCTCTTGAATCTGTTAAAATGGTCTCAACGAGGTCCGGTAAGCCTCTATGTCGGGAAGACAAAGAAGTCTCCTACCGAGCCACCACTCATTATCAAGAAGGAGGACCCCCGGCCGCCCGACAATCACATGCCCGCTTGGCCCGCATGTCTTCGAGGATGCCTTCTCGCGACCTTGGATCAAGCATAAACATCATGTCCAAGGTAACATATGATGAAATATTAGGTGGACCTTTGTTCCCTGTGATATTTTGAACTGCAGATGGCGGACCTATCACTAAGGAAACCGGAGGGAGTAGCTCGGACGTTATAGTAAAAATCCGAGAAGCATACATCCCGACGGACTTTGTCATCCTAGACATGGGTCACAACGAGAGAGCTGCCCCAATCCTTGGGAGACCATTTCTTAACACTACAAATGCAGTTTTGCACGTGGGATCGGGGCATGCTAGCTTCCATATGCAGGGCCAAACAATGAGATGCCCATTCAATGGGTTCAACAAGCATAAGAATGCTAAAAACAAGCAGCCCAAGAAGGTAAAGCCACAAAGTGTTAAGCGTGCATGGCGGGACATGAAAGGATGACATCCGCATCCACTTCTCCTGGATACGGGTAACACTCCGCCAAGCACTAAATGAATGGAGAAGAGTCCCGCTCGTCGGACTTTAAAAAGGTGAGCCCTTGCCGAAGGTAAATCGGTAGTTATCTTTTTATTTTACAATAATAATCTCCCAAATAACTCCATGATGCTTACAATAAAAATAATAAATAAAAATAAAATTATTTACCCCTGTTGGAAGAATCTTGTTTATCAATGCACGCTTCCTCTTTCTATTTTGGCATGTCTTGGTTTGGAAGTTTTGGTTATACGTATGATCATACTTCCATAGGCGTTTTGAATGGTGAGCATGGTGCTTAGGTCAAAAAGTCTACCTTGATCGATTAGACATGGAGTCGAGTCCGGTTATTGAACCTAAAATTGCTAGTGTAGATTTTGGTCGATCATATGGACTAACCCCTGTAGGAATTTATCAAAATCCATAAGGGTAAGTCTTGAAGATGACAACAGGGTTAACAAAGAAAAAAAAAATAATAATAATAATAAAAAGGGGGTAGAGAAGAGAAGAAGAAGAGAGGAGATAAACCTTTCAACCCCAAGAGTTTGTCCTGTTACTTTGATGACATCAAAAGACAAGCTTGGGGGAGCCTCTAGCCACGCCACCGTGGCACAACTCGGATCATTGCGTGCTCAAGCTAAGCGAGAACCATAAAAGGTAAGCAAAAGGCTAGCTTGGGGAGGACTCCATGAAAGGTAATTTGTATCTCACATTTTGATCATATTCTCTATCTTATGAAATGTTGAGTTACGCTAAAAAAGACAAATTTCATTCCTATATATGAGCTATGGAAATGTCTAGTTAAACCCCTTTGTTGAAATGATGAATAGTTGCTCTGTCTTTATGCTTTGCCTCAGCCTAGTTTATAATTCGAATTTCTCTAAAGTTTGGGTTTAGTGGCTAATTCTAAAAAACTCATCCCGAAAAACCTGATTCATGTGGGTTGCATATGCTCTATCTAGTCTAAGTTGTTACCAAATATGATATGGTACAAATGGATTTGCTATGACTTTGTTCAAAAGAGAAACTTGACATCCGGAACCTACTTTGAAAGAAAAAAGAGAAATGATATGGGCTATGCTAAAAAAAAAGAGAGAAAAAAAAAAATGAGATGAAAAATGGACAAGTGTCCGAGGGCGAGTAGAGCCCACATCTCTAAAAAAAAAAAAAAAAAAAGAGAAGAAAAAAGAGGAAATAAAAGACAAAGTCTAGGGCGCAGCAGAGCCCACCTCTCCAAAAAAAAAAAAAGAGAAAGAAAGATATATAGCAATAAAGCCCATGCTTTCTCAAAAATAAATATTATCTAAACAAAAACCCGGATAAAAGTTGATCAAAAGGATGAATGATAAGCATTTCTGTTATAACCGTTCTATCCGGCAACCGCCCAAGGCTTTGAGAAAAGCTAAAAAGCCCCGCTACGATGAAAGGTAATAAAGGGTGGGAAAAAAAGATGTGCCATTTTATTCAAACTCTAGTAGAAAATCTTATTATAACCCCGGCACTTGTGAAACGTGTCGGCATAGTAGCAACTCCCGATCAACAACCAAGTACTTATCTCTTTTGCTCGAGGACGCGCAAAGGGTAAGCTTGGGGGAGTTTGTTGATTCGGTCACTAACGACGCTTTTAAACGTCAACATCCTACCATAAAGGGGGTGAAACCATACATTATCATACTCATATACATTTATCACTAATAAATTCCACTTGTAGTGTCTTGTATTTTATTTTGCAGATTTACAATAAAAGCAAGTGGAAAATCGACCAAAGTACGCCATCCCGAAAGCGCACAATTGCAAAACTCAAGCCCGTGAGCAAATCGACCCAAAACATCAAATGCGGGCGAGCAAAGCCCGGCCCACAACTTTTCAGGACGGGAGACGACACCCCACCAAGACCCGGGCCAGGCCGAGCCTGGGGGTGCGCGCACCGGGTGGTGCGGCCGCACCCTCCCCGAGGCGATTTCGCCCCGACCTGGAGGCGGTTTGTGCACCTTCCAACGGGGTTTCCCGCCCTTAGTTGGTCGGTTTGCGCACATTAGGAAGGTGTTCCTGTGTCGGTTTTGGATCCTTCCATATGGGGAGGGACATTTTCCAATGAGCCCCCTCTCCTCCACCTATAAAAGGAGGCCATCTCCCACCATTGTAACACACACCATTTGGAGCCTCCTCACTTTCTACTCTTCTTCTCCTCTCCTCTCTACTCCTCCACTTCTCTAGTTCTTTTAGTCTTTAGTAGTATTTGGAGCAAGGCTAAGCTTCATTGGAGAGCTTGTACTTGGGAGAAGGAATATTCAGTATGAATACATTTATGGTTTATCCTCAAGTCTTGATCTCATATGCTTGTGCAATAGAGCTAGAGTATTTACATGTTATATTCTTGACATGTTGTTCTCGACACAATCATGATAGAAGAACTAGACTATAGTTCCTATGTCACGGTTAGTCATATAGAACTTAGGGCCTAACCATTCATGCCATGTATTTGAGTAGAGTAAGAGTTGTGCTGAGGTGGCGGTTCGTTGTGTCCTTCGGGGCTTGCTCGTGTCCTATTCCGTCCATC